>JANHFL010007024.1:12652-43078 GCA_032468155.1 Oxyrhabdium leporinum | reverse complement strand
CCGTCGGACCAGGGAAGGGGAGGGGGGGGGGAGGTATTCAGTTTTTCTGTCTCCTTCCGGCTAGTATTGGGGGGGAAGCAACAACCGCACAGCTGCTGTTCTGTTCTCCCCCCCCCCCGCGCGATCCCTCCGATCTTGTTCGTCAACGTAATATTTCAGCCATCGCCCGACTAACTGTCCGCCATAGTTGTTGGGGCTAAAGTTCCATGATAGCCAGTATTGGCACTGGGCAATTGGTGGAGAAAGGCTGCAGTGTTTGGAAGAAGGGAAGGTAATAATGTGGAAGCTGGTTGAATGATTGGACGATTCGTGGGACTAACAACAGCCTTCCAAACAGCTTTAGGAAACGAACGAGACCTTTGTGTTTTGTACAAGCTTAGGAAGCAGCTATTTTATCACTTTAGCCCACTATGATCTAAAGATATTACAGTGGTTTAGTGCCGTATTTCCGTTTTGATTTTGGTTTTCATTTGGCTCAGTGCTTCGTGTGTGCAACGGGGGGGGGGGATTTTTCACTCACATATACCTCTTCGTGTCTGGAAAGTCCCTTTAGGTGCCTTCAGTTCCTCTTTCCTTTCTTGGTGTTTATACACAAAGATCACATTGCCTAGGCTAGCATACAGACTGACACATCAATCACACTTTTTAAGTTCTGAATATAAAGTTTTTGTATTGGGTTTTGTATATAAAAGGGAGCGAAGTAAATTTGGGTGGCATTTTAAATTCATTTAAGATACATAGCCTTTTCTCATTCTGCCCAGATACAAGTAACTGTTAAGCTGTATATCTCTCATACATTCTTCTCTGGAAGAGCTGTTTACCATTTTCAACTGCTTGAGGTTGGAGGAGTGCAGAACAGACTCTGAGATTCTGCCTAAAGGCTTGGGGGGTGGGGGATGCATGTCTTTCCACATCTGTTTTCCTTTCCTCTTCATTAGTTTAAAGAAGAATATATTAAATGCACCTATCTGTGTGGTACAGTAGCAAATATTTTTCATGCCTTATGGGAAGGAAGAGGGAATTATTTAATAAACATGGGCTATTAATCTGTTAATTGAAAATAAAGATTACACTAGATTCTTGTTTGAGCTAGAGTCTCTCCTGCTCATTGTGGGAGCTAGATTAGTAAGATACTACCTTCCGCAGGAAGCTTTATCACAAGCCAGGCAACTTGTTTTCTTTCTAACATGACTTAAGAACTTGTAGTAATTCAGTGTGTGTAGAGTGCCTTTCTGTACACCTAGTAACATTACTAATATAATTTAAGTACATGCTACATAGTAATGATGAAATATGGTATTACTGAATATTTTATTCTGTTCTGAATCTTAAAAGATGTTGTCACCCTGTAAAGAGCCTGGTAAATGAAGTATTAAGTAAAAATATTAAGATTTTAAGTGTTAGCAACAGGGAAAAGGTGTCTCAAAATGTGTTCTTATGTTCTGAAAATATTACTGAGTGTAATTATTTCAAAGATTGGTTTGGAAATACTAGTTTTGGGAATGTTTTTATTAGCACTGGAAGATTTAAGTTAGATTTTTGACTGTACTACACGAGTCTTCTACAAATGTTCTGTAGGAGACTAGGGTCTGCTAATCCATGTATAAGTAAACACATGGGAATTGTGTGTACGTGCAGAAAGCATTAACATTGTGAAGTCTGTTTTTAATATATTAACCCACCTGATCTCAGGATTCAGCCCCCCCCCCCAATAAACAACTTCTAAAGCTATACAAAACTATAATGCAAAGGGGAAAACATAATTTGTTTATAATAATATATGTCATTCATATGGTATTTTGAATAGCACTTTATTTAGCACTTGAAGTTGATTGGTGCTTATCATAAAATTTCATACATGCACTTTTGTAATAGTTTGTTTATAATGTAATGTGAGAAGGTGCCATTAAGATCGGTGGCTCTAAACACATGTGGAAATAGATGTCTGACTTTGATAAGAAGCTCTTAAAGAGATTTCGGAGCATAGTCTTTCATTGTGATAGGCCTTTCTATATGTAAACATGAATTTATTCTTGAAATTAATTGACAGAAGCTTTATATAGAAAAACATGATTTAATAGCTCACAATATATTTTTGCTAAAGTTAGCAATATTTTTCCGGCTATCAATCAGTAAGATAATATGCTGTTCTGTTTTTCCCCCACTACCAGTTCTATTGTCTTATGCACTGGATAACACTTCCTATAAGCCTAGGCAGCTTATAAGGGTTATAAGAGCAGCAGTCCGAGTAATTACTGCTAAGAAAGCTTGTCAACCCTAGCTCTAAATACACCTCATCTATTATTGAAGCACCAGAAAAGAATAATTCCTGTTTCTGAACTTGTGTGAAGAGCCAAGTGTGATGTTTATTACTCTTTTCTATTCTGTAGAACATTATAAACACCACTGGTTCCCTGAAAAGCCATGCAAAGGATCAGGCTACCGCTGCATCCGTATCAACCATAAGATGGATCCCCTGATTGGGCAAGCAGCACAGCGGATTGGACTTAGCAGCCAGGAACTGTTCCGGCTTCTGCCAAGTGAACTTACTCTCTGGGTTGACCCGTATGAAGTATCCTATCGTATTGGAGAAGATGGCTCGATCTGTGTGCTGTATGAAGCCACACCAGCAGGAGCAAGCCAAAGTAGCACCAACATGCAAATGGTAGACAGTCGAATAAGCTGTAAGGAAGAACTCCTCTTGGGCAGAACCAGCCCCTCAAAGAGCTACAATATGATGACTGTATCAGGTTAAGATAATAGCCTGTGGATGGATCATCATAGAATGGATGGATAAATTTGGTTTTTACTTTGGGTGGGCTTCTCTGGGGATGGATTACGGAATTTAAACCATGTCACAGCTGTGAAGACCTGGCACAACATAGAATGGTAAACTTGATTTGATAATGGCAGTGCCATAGTTTCGACAGTACCTTTCAGTGATTTAATAGCCTGTGAGTATAGATGATTGCTTTATTTCCTAATGCCTGAAGTTGTCCCAGATAGGCTGCAGGGTTTTTTTTTCTCCTAGACATTTTGCTTAATTTTTCTTCTTTTTTTAAAAAAATGCACACACACATTTTCAGTCTAAGTCTATAGCTATAAAATTGTTCTCTGCATAAGTGTTGCAGACAGAATTTGCACTATACATTTTTTTAAAGTTACCATTTTTGGCAGCTCAGTAATAGGACTTGTTATAAACATGGTAATACTGGAAATTTTATTCAACCAGACTTTTACCTAGCACTTAACAATATGTATAAACTGTACATAAGTCACGCTTAGTGGCCATGAATTGGGGAAAATGGTTCAGTTGCTGTTTTGTATTGACCTTTAAGATAGTAAGTGAGTAGGCTGTGCTATGCCAACAGGCTAAAGAGAGACCATTTAAAGACACTGTCTGAACTGTGGCGTATTTTACCAGCCAGCTATCTGTACATTTGCTAGCTTGTAGTTTTCTAAGACTGAGTAAACCTCTTATTTTTAGAAAGTGGAGGTCTGGTTTGTAATTTCCTTGTACTTAATTGGTAAAAGTCTTTTCCACAAACCACCATCTATTTTGTGAACTTTGTTAGTCATCTTTTTTTGGGTAAATTATGAACTGGTGTAAATTTGTACAGTTCATGTATATTGATTGTGGCAAAGTTGTACAGATTTCTATATTTTGGATGAGAAACTTTTCTTCTCTCTATAATAAATCATTTCCTATCTTGGCATTTTAATTTAATCTCTTGTCATCCTTGCATAGGATTAGTTAAAACTATTTTAATACCAGTTAATGTATTATAAAAGATAAGCATGGAGTGCAGATGCAGGGAAATACATGATCATTACAGATGGATGAAGGAGACAGAGTATGAATGTTTGAGGAGCCTAGAACACACACTGAATGTCTCACTTTAATTTTTAATACTATTCAAAATTAATCATAATGTGGAAATAATGCACAAGTCCATTCATTCCTGAATACGTGGAAATCGTGCTGAAGTGACTTCCAACAAACAAGAATTGTGACCAAATTCAGAGGATTAATGTTTATATGTTTGCCTGATGAACAAGGATATAGCAAATGAAGGTGGTTTACCAAATCCACCACTTAAAAACACAAGAAAAGTAATAAAAAACAAACAAATCTTATTTCTGACTTGACGGATACCTTGCTCAGTTGGTGTTTACTAAAAACCAATGTTGCACAGCCCTTAGGAGCAAGTTAACCGCTCAACAGAAAAGTTTGACTTCTTTCCATTCTTCAAACACAAGATTTCCTTAGAGATCATAAGATGACATTCAGCAAAAGGTACGTATGCTTTTGCTTCCTGATCTAAAGAGTTGAACCTAGGACCATGGAAGTTAACTGAGCTTCTGTTCAGTAAAACTGGATAGAAATGGCTTGAAAGCTTGAATTTATAACTGCAGCTTGTCAGTAGGTTCCATTCTTCACTTCTGACTTCAATCAAAGGTTTCCCAATGTAAGAAATTCCCGCATACCGCAATTGGCCCCATGTGTGATCTGACTACTGAAGTGCTGGAAGGCTGGAAGAGATTGACATTGCATCCCTTTCCCATTCAAGACTGCTGGACAACCACTTCATGAAATTGTAGCTTTATAACTTGCAAAATACCTAGTTAAAATTCCTATTAATGTTTAAGGAAGGCCTATTAAAAATACATCTTAGGTTCTGTAAGCCAATCTTCTTAGCCTGTTACTTTCAGCTATGCTATAACTGCAATTCCCAGAATACTCACTCTGCATGGCCTTAATAATTGTAGCAAACTCATTCCTAGCATACTGTATTTGGAAAGTAGAAGCTTGAGGAAGACTGCAGTATGTATTGAGATAAATTGACTTGCTGGCGGTTTCCACTCCCTTCACCCTTGGGTTGGTGGAAATGTGTGAAGGGGCACCAACTTGCATAACTTATCTCCAATGAGCAATATATTTGGGGTGGTGATGCATTTGTGAAATGAATTTCAACTATTCTGTAGGTTAGAAGGCTAGGAATTAATCTTGCTTGTATGAGTCAAATGAGCAAATTCCAATTTTAGAAAAGAACATACCATTTCAATTAACTTCACAATGTCTGTGGTTTAAACATGAGTGTAGCAGTGTTATAGAAGGTAGGCCAAGGAGAATTGTTCATCTAAGCACTACATAAATGGATTCAAAATATTCAAAGTACATCAGAAACAGTTCAAAAGTAATTCCTCCTTCCTCAAATATGTTCAGATTTGTGATGCTTTACATTCAAGAGCTTTTGTATCCACAATCTCACATAAAGCTATATTTGAGTTGTGCTAAACAAAATGCTTACACAATTTAGTTGCTTAAGAGTAGCACAATGTTATGTAGTGTAACACTGATTTTAAAAGCAAGCAAAACTGCTCGCAGTGCTTATTCTTATAAAGACATTTTCTTGAAGTGTCACTGCATTAAGTATAGACCACTCTTAGGATGAACTGGTTTCTTTTAAATATGAAATGTATTATATCCCAAATGCAGGACTTATACAACCAACCCTGTGATCACTTCCTCCTTGGTGAATTCATACTTAAATTATCCAAACAATAACAACAACTCCACCCTCGTTTGTCTAACATCCTACCCCACCTAATTCAAAAGTAGTCCCTCCCCCATCTATTGACTTTAGTTGCTAAGCAGGTTAAAAAAACCCTTGGAACAAGCCAGTGCTAGTTCTAACCTTAAGGCTTGTTTCAAAGTGATTGTACTGTTGCTGTCATACATCAGCAGAACACACAGTCCCTTTAGAGAAAAAAGCAATACTCGAGGGTGTTTTCAGAGTCGTTTCCTGTGACTCTAAAATGTAGCTTTTCTTTTTTGTACTTGAAAGATCTACAGATGTAGCTTGATTAAGTACTTTCCTATTTGTTTTCTTTCTATACAAATTGCAGAACCTATAACTCTTGCCCTGGTGATGTCACTTCAAGACATTTATAAACAAAATACAATAATGTGTTGTAGGTTGTCTGTTTCTGCCAAGTGGCTTCTATATTTGCTGCAGGAGGTTGATAAGAGAGACTGAAATTGAGTTAACTTCCCTTTTGCTAGAAACCAAGCTTTAGACATTTACAACCAGCAGGATTGAGACATTTTTTCAAAAAGTGCTTGATCACTTTGGCAGTTATATAGTGAAGGACCATAGCACCAGATTGCTAATACCCAGAAGATGGGAGCTAGGATGGGAGCTAGGGTGAGAAATGTCACTATTGTTAACCTATCTTTGAACTGAACATTGGCAGAGTGTGAATTCAAGTGTTACAAGTTGCAAAATTGCCATCTTACATTGACAGCAAAAGGCCTGAGAGAAATAAAAAAAAGTTGCCAAAGGCCACCCTTACAAATTCAAACTAAGGCAAACTCCATTCCGCCCAACTTCAGCTACTTTCTTATCATAGCCCCAAGTCGTAACTAGGCCAACACCTTCTATAATATGGAATATGGTTATTCAGTGAAAGAAATCTTAATATATTTTAAACAGCTAAGAGACTGAATGTTCTTATGAAGGTATTAATTTCTTTACTGAAATTAAGTACCTATGTAACATATCAGGCATTGTCTAATAGCAATAGTAGGAAACTTTGTGTCCTCCAGATGCTTTGGATTTCACTGACATCAGACCCAATCAATTTGTGGCAAAGGATTATAGGAGTTGTAATTCAGACAACAAATCTCTATTTTTTAACAGTACTTCTATTAAAAAATGTTAGTATTTCCAATATGACACTTACTTTTTTCAATAAGTAATTAGAAGGAAAACTGGAATCTTTTGCCTTCTCTAAACAGCCTAAGGTGGCTTAAAAATATGGAAGTACCAAAATAGTAAAACATGCTCATTGTTGAATGTTTTTGTGTCATTTTACTAATCAGATAGCAGAGGCCTATTATATTAAGACCCATAATTCAACAAAGGTGTTTTTGTTATTATTTTTACTGAACCCTTTGCTTTTTAAATTGACTTTAGAAGCAATACATTGCTCTGGCAGAACAGAAAAATAAATGTCAATATTGCTTTGTCCAGTCAGAATTGAGGCTGGTCTTTATTTTCTTGTTGGAACACTATCTACTGCCTAAACAATCTAGGGCCAAAATGGTGGAATCTTTTTATCTCACTTCTAACTGGAGGGTCTTTCTTACTATGTCTTAAAGTGCCACCCTCCCGATATATAAAGTTACAGCTTCCTAGTCATAACCAGGGTGAGCTTGCTTCCTCGAGATGATAGGAGTTGTAGTCCAGCCCATTGTAAGGCTCCAGATTGGAAAGGAAACCTTAAAACATGAATTGCCTGTCCTCCTGTTTGGAAATTAGACCAGCATCTTGAAAACATAAAGACTTGGCCTAATCTCAGATGTGAAAGCAACCTTCATCAATAGACAAACTCTGACATTGTTAAAAGTTTCAGCATGAAGCAAGCAGTTGAATTATTCAGCAACTTTCAGTTAAACTGCAGTGGGCTTGATTTTCACTGCTAGCATTCCAGTGATGATTTGCTTCTGCTTGTAAGGACAGATGACTGCCAGAATTAGATAGTTTCAAGTAAATTTATATATATGTGCATTTACATAAATATACCACTAATGGAAATATCAAGAGAACTGAGGTGTCTGAAGACCTTAATATTATTTGTGCTATTATGAGTCATATCTTCCACAAATTTGTTTTCAACTTCATTCTTTCAAAACAAAATACACTGGATTTCTTTTACTGACACACACAAAAATTGATTTTCATTTGTCTAGCTTTGAAATAAACTGCCTATATCCATGTGTTTTAGAAAGATCATATTTTAGGATTCTAACGAATTCCTTTATATTTCTATAA
Source organism: Oxyrhabdium leporinum (assembly GCA_032468155.1). Lineage (NCBI taxonomy): Eukaryota > Metazoa > Chordata > Lepidosauria > Squamata > Cyclocoridae > Oxyrhabdium > Oxyrhabdium leporinum. Next base: position 35,240 of record JANHFL010007024.1, on the reverse strand, counting down.
TACTCTGCCTTCTGTCTAGAAGTTTTTTTTTATGGCCAATCTTTCCCTGTGAAACATTTCAAATAGCCAATCTCTTCTTATCATAAGAGCCCTGGGTGGGGTGGAGGGGATGGTGTAATAAGTTAAAACATATTGAAGGATCAACAGTTTGCTGTAAATAATTGACTAACCTGAATGTGCAGATTAGCTATTTCAATCTGTATTGTGGGGACAACTTTATGATGTATTTTGTAATTCAAATAACATTAATTCTAAGACAAAGCATGGTTCAATTTTTATAAAAAGCCTTTTCAAATGGATTTTAGATAAATCAAATATTATTTTGCATATATTTTTAATAATACCTCCAGTTGTCTTTCTTTATGGGTGATTGATTATGTGCCACTTGGTTGGCATTGACTTTAATTACTGCACAGATAAATGTTCTCCATGAGCATGGAGTAAAACATTCATTTTAAAAATAGTTTATATATCTCTATAGAGCAGCAGTCCCCAATCTTTCTGGCTCCGTGGACCAGCAGCAGCGGACCAGCAGCAGCGGGGCATGATTTCATACGTCCAACCTAGTTCCCGTGCATGTGCAAATGAAGCTTCATGCACTCACCCACCACTTGCGTGGCCTGGTTCCCAATGAACCGCAGCCCGGGATTAGGGACCTCTGTTATAGAGAACATTTCATAGTTCATACCTGCCTGTTCTATAAAGTGTCTTACTAATTAAATTGCATTTCATAGAAACTTTTATGTATGTAATGTAACCTTTAAAGAATAGGTGAGGTTCCTGAAATAGCTTTCAACCTATAGGCATGAAGGCTCTTAAATTAATCCAAGAGTTTATAATAAAAAATGAATATGAATGTTATAAAGACATTCCTTCAACCTAGAGAACTATCAGTGTGTTGAACTATAGCTCCCAAGTTTCCAAGTTACATGTCCCATGCTGGCTGGGAAATGGGTAAGAGTGAACATTGAAAAATCATCACTATGTTTCTATTCAGATGAAAGTAATATTAAAAATAAACATTGAGACAATCACTTAAAGTTCCAAAATTTGGGGGAATTGATAATTAAGTAGCTGGACTCTAACTTCCCCTTTTGAAACTATTACCAAAAGTTCAATTTTAATTTTTTTAACATAGAAGGTGACAGAAACTAAAAGCAGCTAAATACCAAGTTCAGAACACTTTTTTTTCCAGCTTGCAGCAAAAGATTACAAAGGTGAATGGCTAGAAAAAAATATATATATTTCCAATTTTGGAGATTCTGGCAGAAACGTGTCACATAGTACATCTGATATCTGAATGGTGTAAAGTGTAACTGAATAATTATATTAATCAACTATTTTTTAAATATCATCAAAGTTAATTTACTTTTTTCTTTATAAGAAGAATGTTTATAGGAAAAGTGTAGGTAGTCAAATGTTACATACAAGGAACTATGTGGTTTACCTGCTTTGTTTTATGGACACAGATTGGGATTTGATAGTCAAATTGTCATGTGATATTGCTGTGCAGATTGACAAATGGTATACAATCTGAAATCTGTGTTTAAAATCCATGTTTGTTTTAGTCATTTGGTTTATAGGTTTGCTTATTCCCAGGAGCACATCTCTTTCAACTCTCTTTTCCTCAGAACATCTCAGTGCAATAAATAGCCTGAAAATAAGTGGCTGAGCCCAAGTCATCTGTTAATCTTCTACAGCTGAAAGTAGATTTGAATCTGGATCTTTTTAATTCTAGGTCAACAATTACTGTAGGCCAATTCCAAAGTAACTATATCAATCCCCAGTAGAGCTTAAATCATTACATTATCTATGAGATAGATTTTAATTTGAATATTTTTAGTCTCCTTCCTCTTTTAGCCTGCTGACTAAGCAGATTCCATGCTAGCTGGAACTAACAAAAGCTTGTACATTTTTTGATGACCCTTGAAAGCTGATCTGAGGTGAAAAAATATATCTGTAATAAAATTCTTCCAATTTTTCTTAATCATACAGCGCTACGTTTGAAGCCTATTTTTTAATTTCAGTGTGGGGTCTTTAATGCTTTCTGAATTTAGTTGTTTTCTTGCAGACATTTCATTACCCAAATAGGTAACATCACCAGTGCTAGAAGGAAATGGAGTTTGCCTTGCATTTTTTGCAAGAAAACAACCAAGATCAGAATTTCCAGTAGATAAATTTCTCTTTTTTTAAGTGAGGAGATATTTTTTTAATACACGTATGATATTATATCAGGGGTGTCAAACTGGTGTCCCATGGGCCGAATGCATCATGTGCAGGCCACACCCACCCCAGCTCCGTGAATGGGAAAAATGTCGCAAAATGTCACATGACAGCAATGTGACACAATGAGTTTGACACCCGTGTATAACATCAAGTCTTTACATTCTAAGGATGTTTCAGTATAGGAGTACAGCAGGTTTGCATTTCTCATGCATCGATTCCTTTAAGTTTGAAACATTTTTGCGCACAGTTAATAGCAGTGAATATTCCAAAAGGTGTGATTCAGCAGTAATCTAAACTTAGAATATTTTGTATACTTCTGCCAAATGAAAGAGAGTCTGTCTTAAAGTAATTATCTACTTGGTCTCTAATCTCTTGACTTATTTTAGTTTGCTTTTACAAATATTTGATTTGGTTTTCTGTTTGGGAATTCTTCAGTTTGACTCTGTAGTCTTAGTCTGGTTTGAAAGTCTTTTGAGACATGTTAATACCGATACTGCTTTATTTCTGAGCTTTTATTTTATATAATGACTTATAGTTTTTGTAAACTACTTATATTGCATAATACTTTATGTTCCTCTAATTCATGACAAGTCATTCCTGTCTGCAAAATGGTGACAAAACAAAATGCATTTTAATGCACATTTCTAGCCGAGTTACAGTTTGAATTCCCACTTAATCACCTGTCATGATCCTTGCCTAGTTTTATTACATGATTCACATTTTAGTATTTTAAAATTACAGTTATAACCTTATGACTAGCATCCTAAGAATAAAGTTGTAAATATTGCACATTGTTTTGACTTTTGCATAAATAAGTAAATTAAGTTTGCATAAATAAGTAAAATGGTCAACTAATCCAATGTTTTTCAAACTTGCCAACTATTTGATGAATAGGCTTCAAATCAGAATTCTCTAGTCAACATGCTGGCTGTGAAATTCTGGAAGTTGAAGTCCATACATTGAAAAGTTTTCAGGTTTGAAAAACATTTAATTAAAAGGAGAACAGGGGCCACATTTGGCAGGACAATGCCACAAACTAGGATTGAGTGACTCAGAGACATAGTATAGGGCCAGAATTGTCTAATTTTATTTGAAGGTTTTGCACGGATGAAGTATTTATTTATTTATTTATTTAGAAAATTTACTCACACATGGTGACTCAAGGTGGCTTACATAAATATAAAAACATTATATAAAAATAAGAGAAAATAATAAAATAATAAAAACTAATAAACTAATAAACTAATAGCCCCCACCCACCCCAGTGACAACATATATTCATATAAACCATTTAATGGACTCCATCCCACTTTGGGTTTCCCAGTCCCACTGGCAGAACCATGTCTACAGCGCCTTCTGAAAGAGTGTTAGAGTGTGGGCCAATCTAATCTCTGGGGGAATGATGTTCCAGAGAGAGGGAGCCACCACAGAGAAGGCGCTTCTTCTGGGTTCTGCCAGATATATCTCCCTAGGGGATGGGACCCTCAACATTTTAATTGTTTTATACACATGTTGGAATTTAGACCTGTTATTTTGTATGTATTTTATGTGCTTCAGAATCACGAGAAATAACCTCAAAAAGCTGGCATGGGAGCTATATACAAGACTTGATGCTCTAGAATCTTAGGGAAATAGGTTTGGAATAGTTATGCCTCATCTTTTTCAGATATTAAAGGCATACTATTTTTCACTTATTTTTTCATTCAGTTATCCATCATGCTCTTATTTATAAATCCTATCATATAGCCAGATTTGTTCTACCTTAATTGTTCTCTTTAGTGGCATATTAACAAATCAAAGCTTCAAAACATGCCTCAATAAATCTTGGCTTGGAATAATTAATGGGCAACCTGCTATAATATTCCAAATTCCTTTGTGCTGTACTTTATTACAAGTGTATAAAAGTTTGTTGCTTTTTACTCGGTGCTTGCTTTTATGTTTCCTTCATGACATTTGTGTTTATATTGTATATTTATATGTTTGGTTATAGTGTGTATCAGTAAACTGCCCAGGAATGTTTCTTCCCTGATTTAGTCATTGGCTCTCCTCATATTCTGTATCTGAGCTGAACATTTCTGCTATTAAGTTGGTGTTACTATGAAAACTACAAAGCTGTAATACAGCTTATGATTTTATAAACCAAATGCTGTTTTCTGTGTGGACCTGCCAGACAGTTTTTTTTTCCCTTACGTTTATCATACATCTGATCTGATTGACCTCTTGCTGGTCAGCTTTGGCTTTAATGTTTGCTCTGGTCTGAGCCAGACTCTCCTAGGAATGCTTGGTTGGCTTTTTCTTGTTTGGTTTTTAATTTTCATATCCGGTTTCAGTTAGAATTACACAATCACTGAGCTTCCAGCTTGTTTATGAACTAAGGAGAACTGCTTGTTAGATTTCCTCCTTAGATTGTTCATGTACTGTACTGTTCTCTTCCCATGTGAATTCTGGGATCTGAAACAATCACCTCTTCTTAAAACTGCCATTTCAGAAATTATCCCTTTTGCTGTTGTACATCAGAAATAATTTATATTGCTTGAACCAACATGGAGATATTAAATGAAGAGAAAAAGAACATAAAACATATTGTATGGTATATGGTATATTCTCTCCCTTATTTTTTAATGATTTGTACATCTTGCTTGATTGCTATTTTTGTAGTTTATGGATGGCACTTTCTTAAAAATTAGTGGTGAAACAGATTTTTTAAAATAGAAAAATAAAATACATTCTAGTACTGTAAACCTCTAGGACCTTGATGGCGAACCTATGGCATGCAGAACCATCTGTCCGGGCAAGCCAGTTGTCGCCCGTTGCTCTTCCGGGTTCCGGCATGTGCATGCATGCCATCCAGCTGGTCTTCACGCACTGCAGGAGCACTGGAAAGCAGAAGAGCAGGTGGCTGGCGGGTATGCGGTACCGTAAACCGTAAACTAAACTTCCTGGCGTGTCTATGCGTGCCAGGGAGCTGCTCTTCCAGTTTCCGGTGTGCCCACATGTGCCAGGGAGCTGCTCTTCCAGTTTCCAGAATTCCTGCATGCACGCTGTGGAGCTGTTCTTCCGGTTTACAGTGGTCCCCCTCTCATGCATGCACGCACGCTCCTGTGTTGGCACTTGGTGCTGAAAAGGTTCGCCAACACTGCTCTAGGCTTTTTGGCCTCCAAAATTAATTTGTGGCAACATCACTGTCTCAGTTGTTCTATTAACTGGCTTAGATTGCCATAATATTGCTTCACAGTTTCTAGATTTTGGGAGAAAAAAATGTTTTTTAGTTCCCTTTTGGTTGCGTCCAAATGAAAAAATGATTTTCTAAAAATTGGAGAATTGGTTAACTAGGCAATTTTTAAGCAAAATCAATTTTAAATTTTAACAATAGCATCAGAACTATTCCTTCTAGATTCCCACAATCAAATCATAAATAGTAATCTAAAAAGAATACAGCATAGCAGAAACACCCACCCATACCCACATAATCCTGTTGTGTCTGAAATGTGGACATCCTACTATACCCAAACAGAAGACAAATTGATAATGAAATATTAATCACAAAGCACCTATGGAAGCTATGAAGTGCATTGCATATATTACCTTGTGAGTGCTATTAGAAAAAGACAGGTGTACAAGCAATGGTAGATTCTGTGTTTTCCACCTTTAGAAATTGGAATATTTTTATGGGTGAGAGAAAATGGTTGGGTTTTCTGAGGCATCTCAGTCAGCTTCAATTTCTACAACATCATTGATGGAAAATTAAAATATGGCAGAATAAGTACTTAAGGTGCTCACTTCCTGATCAACATAAAGCAACAACTAAAATAGAGCTTTCACATTATCTTGAACATCATTGTTGTCATGGGCTTCAAATTTTGCCTTAAACTGAAAGATGTTACTTAAATCCCTGAGATGATGAGAGTTTGTAGAGAACCTGCAGGTTGTTTATTTCACCCATAGGGTTTTAGAAATCCTCTTTCTAAGAAATATGGGATTGTTTTAAGCTGGAACACTTTACATACTAACTGATTTTTAAATAAATATACATAGACTGTAAAAAGCTAAAAGAAATCCATCTCTGTAATAAGGCAGCATTGAACATATGGCATAATATACAATGGTAGATACATAGGCTTCATACCCTAACAGGCCACCCACAGGAAAAAAAAATCCCACAAAAAATCAACATAACAACAACGGAAGTTTAATCCTTCTCTTTAAATTACAGTATTCTTAAATCTATTGCTCTTTGTGGGAGTGTTGTTGTTCTGTGCAAAAGGATTGTGTTATGTTCTAGAAACCTTAATAAATATAATCAACTGAGTGTTACAGAATATTTTGGCAACTCATCCTATAAGATGTCTGTAAAGTTAAAAATAAATTCTATGGTCACTCAGTTTCATGAGTCTGAGCTGCAAACTAATTTAATCTTGTCACCAACTACTGATCCTGTAAATTTTATACTTCCAGATTTTACAGATAGTTCTGCAAATGCTCTTTATAAATGTTACTTTTCGTGTGCAAATAAAAAAAATAATAATCTCTTTGTTTTTATAGTGCTTTCCTGTGTCCTATTAGTTTTTTAAAATATTTGTGCTCCTCAGACTTTAAGGTAAGATTATTACCACTTAGACAAAATGAGAATTGCTTGGTTAAGCCACTTGGAAAGATATGTGAAACTATATTCACAGGATTTAAGTGATACAGTGTGTCCTATTTATATGGATTAGGACAAGTGTTTGAAAGAGTTCAGGGCCTTACTCAAGAAAAAGCCTCCAAATGAAGAATTTCCAATTTTATACAATTGGAAAAAAGTCAGGGAATACACAATGATGTTGAAACCACACTGTCCCTGCTAATAATTTCCAAGAAATGGGAGAAACCAGAAATTATCTAGCTGCATAATTTGCATTATTTTTCATAGTTACAATGAAATTTAAATGCATCTCTGTCTAAAAATGTCCCTTGTTGGCTATAGTTGCACAAGCATCTGAAAATATAAAGCAAAGCAAAACAGCTTAGCTAGTTTAAGTCAACCCTACTTTAAGTCAAGGATGGAACTGAAGCTTCAGCTGGAGGTGATATTCTCCATAGTGAAACTGGCACACAGTATTGTTTTCCACTGGGAATTCTAGTAGTTTTAAAGATGCAGGGACTACTTGCATGTTAAGCCAGCATTTCTGATGTCATCTGATATTTCATAGAATTGGAAGGGGCATAAGGGGTCATTGAGTCCAACTCCCTGCACACTACAGGATTCCTTATAAAATTTCCCATATATTATTGAGTCTCTTTGAAAACCTCCAATGAAAGGAAAGGAACCACCCCCTGTGTGATAACTTCTTCCATTGGCTGACAGCTTACTCTTACTTTGGCAGCATAACTTCCAGAATGACCAGGCACAAGGTACTATCTGTTTGGAGACATCATATTTGAGAAGAATCAGTGATTTCCTATATTGGAGTGAGGCTACCAGGAATAAGGGTGATAAAAAGGAGACCAGTGATTCCTAGCATAGAGATGGCTTTTATGTAAAGATAACTCAATAGCATCCCAAGGTCACCAAGGAACCAGCAATTTATTTAGAAAGATGGGAGGAAATAGCCTAGAGTTGAAAATCTGAAGCATAAATATATACGTTTCTGAGGTCTTTACATATAGTGGACAAGCAACAATTATACCTGATGTTTCATTCTTGTTTATAATAAGAGTTCTAATGAAACAGAGTCTTATCTGGGAATCTTCTGTCAGGAGTGGTTGAAAGCTAAATTAAAGGTTAAGTATCTGGAGACCTGTGTTATACTGCTCAGCCATGGTATAAAACATGACAGCTCTTGTTTCAATACTACTCTCAAGCATTCATTGATATAATATTAAACTGAGGGCAAATATGTACACTCATGGCATTATTTTAATAATTGAATTTTAAAATGCGCATCATACCTCCTTCACTTTTACTCTCTGTTCCTTTTCTCCTGATCTAATTTTTCAAATAGCATATGTTTTTATGTTAAACTGAAAGTTTTAATCCTAAATACAGGAAGAAATCTTTATATGTTATAATTGTTCTGTCTACCAGAATTTGAAACAAAACAAAACAAAACAAAAATTAATGGGGCAGATTAAATGGTAGAATGCTGTTTTTTATGTAGAAGGTCCTAGGCTGAACCCCTGACATCTCCAGAAGGACTGAGAAAATTCAGTATAAGGAAACTTATATATTCTATCTTTTAAACTGCACAACTGTATTTTGAACCATTCTTCTTAGTAACCATTGACAGTGGGGTACGTCTGTGACCTTCAACACTTTCTGCATTGAGTAAAGTCATATTTCTCTCTGCTGAAGTGTAAATCCAAGTACTGTGCTATATGGAAGGGGGAGAAGGATGTTTGCTTTCCCTACAAAGATAATCATCTGATAAAGCTCTGTCATGTTTCTGTTCATATTTATTAAGAATTCTAAGCCTAAATGCTTTAAACGTGTAAATCTTCCTAAATAAGTAATGATGCTCCACTTCTATCCTTTCCCTTGTTGTTCCTGACCTCACTATTCATATTCTAGGCAAATATCAAAAGCTTTTAGGCATGATTATTCCTGTTTTGAGATGAACATTTGAGATGTGCATGCAGCATTAACTGAATAAGTATAATACCTCCTTGTATCCTCTGCTTTGTGTCTGAAGGCAAACATTCATGTGACAAATGTAGCACAGTTCTTGAGCAAATGTTTAAAGAGTTTCTTGCACAACAGAGATGAGCAAACAGTCACATGGTGGGTATTCACATGGTGGGAGAGAACACATTGCAGAAAATGTGCCAGCATCAAGTACTTTAAATTGCCTTTGTGCAACCAAGAATAAGTGACATGAAAATATTGTTACTGCTGTCTTTTTTAGCATACAGGTTGACATGAGCTTCTAAAAGCATGCAGCATGAGACAAACATTTAAAAGTCAATCAAAAGTAAGAGAAAGGTGCAATTGAAAGAGCAGTAAGCTGTCACTGTCCAGCCTTCCCTCTAAAATTAGACAGTGTTGTACAGTGAAGTGGCCAAGCTCATTGGACACATGTATTCCAATTCTTTGATGCCTCTTTCTCTCCCTCATTGCCCCTAGTTTTTGGAAATGTCTTTTTAAAATGTTGCTTGCAGTTTCAAACACGTTACTAGTGTTATTATCGTTATGTTTATGTTTCTATATTGCTCTTTCTCCCAAAGGAGCCTGAATTGAGATAGAGTATAAACAAACAAGAAGATCAAAACAATAAACAGTGAAATTTCCATAAAATGAAACAATGTGAGCAGAACAATAACTCAGACTTCACTTAGGCAATCTGAAAGGCAGTTTCATTCTGGGGCAGTGGTTATCTTGCGACAGTTTGTCTGGGTAAATCGGGAGATATTCTTTTTTAAAAGAATGAGTGGTGGGCCTACCATATTTGAGAGAATAATAATAATATAATGCAGAGTACATGGTATCACTAACAGTATAACAGAACAGGAAAATTCATTTATTTCCTCTATGAAGATAAGGGTCTTGAATGCAAAAGTTTTCTTAAATTTAATCACTACAATTTTCAATAAAAGCATACATATTTGATGGACCTGCCACAACTTGAATCTCTAAAAAGAAACGATCCTTGGCTCCATTTGCTGAGATAGATATAGTTCTATTGCAGTATTGTATAGCTGGAACTGAGAATTGTGGGCCAAAATCCCTAACTTCTATTTTTCCCTCCCTTAACTGCCTCTCATTGCCCACCCCATTGTAACCAATCAGAATCAGTCAAGATGTTTTCATAACAGTCAGTCCAAACACCGTTTGGTATGTGGCCCCCTCCTTCTTCCAGCTGGGTGACCTTGAGGCAGAGTCTCCAGGAGGTACAGCACGTGCTTTCATTTCCCCAAGCATATTCTCCCCCTCATTCCCCCTCCCCACAGTTCATGACAGTCTGTCACTGCATAGCAGTGAAGCACAAGCAAGCGTAAGGTGGCAGCTGACAGTATTGTTGAATACATTGTTGCTGGTCTGAATAGATAATATTAGAGGGCTAAATAAATATAATGAAGTTTTCATTAGTCCAATTTCAATTGTGTTTTTTCTGAATTAACTACTTATTGGTGCAGTATTAATTAAAAAATAAGTTTTAAGATACCATTTCCTCCAGAACCTCCTAACCACTGAATGTTTATATGTTTTCAAATTACACTGCAAGAAAATGACAAGGAAATCTCCCTATTTTTATTTGTAAACTGTTGGCAGGTTAGTCAATCTTGCCACAGATTTTCTCCTGCCCAGAATCATATTGTTTTAACTGGGTGGTCTTATAAATCCAGAAATGATAATTAAAAATGTTTCATGCCCATTTCTCCATATATAGCTTTCAGATAATTCCAGATCATCAGAATATTCACCAGAGAGTTCTAGTTTATGAGAATATTTCTGAAATATTTCTTTTTTTCACTCTTCTGAAAAAAGAAGGAAATTTTCTCTGCCAGCTATTCTTGAAATAGCTTCCATCTCTCACCTCAGTAACACATTGTGGAAAATGCCAAATGACAATCCAGCTGCAAATAGAGTTTTTCACAGCAAAATCTGTCGGGAAACAAAGAAAGAAACTGTGCCCTAGCCTCTATTAAGGGGAAGTCCCACTTTTTAAAAAGGATTAAAGAACTTCTGTTCTGTCTAGAACAAAAGGGCAAAACAGTATGTCCAATTTGACTGCACACAAATGACATAAATAATTTTGAGAGGCTAGTTGCATACAAATCTTTCTACCAAAAAGGTTGTTTCAACAATTACCACAATAATATGTGTGAAACAGCAACTCTTCTATAATCTCAAATATTAATTAATTTCCCTTTAATATTATAGGAGATTTTACCTTTATCATTTCATTTAATATGAAATGATCTAAAATCACAATTTGCCATTATATAAGGAGGCTCTCTAGTTGATATGGTGATGACACATATTTTTTTCTTTTTATAACCCTGTAGCCCCTTAATTCAGTGTATAGCTGGGACGACTGGATGGAGCTAAGAGTTTACTGGCCGGATGCCCTTCCTGTTGCTTATGTGGAATTTCCAGCAGATATTTTTTCTGCCCTAAGAGAGAAACATCTGATGCTGCCTAGGATTGAACTCTCAATCTTCCAAGTGGAAGTCAAGCATCTTCATGGCCATCATGCCACTCAAAGATGATAAAACATTTAAGAAGTAGAAAATAAAGGGGAACAAAATGGAACCAAAAAAAGGACTGAGAAAAGAGCAAGCTGATTGTGCTGAAACATCATTCAAATTGGATTTCAGAAACACTCAATATAGGTATTTTAAGTTAGATTGAGTATACTAAATAGTTATTTTAATGAGAGGCTAATGCTTACTGCAAAACTGTCTCCTATTACAACCTGTCTAAGTACTCAGGTCTGCAGGATAAGCTATTTTGATGACATTGTCCATGTTGTCAGCAATGTATCTTTCTGGCCAACATGAGAAGGCCATCTCTCAAGTTGCTATAGGGCTATGGGGTATTCCCAATAGAAGTGGCCCCTCACCTTGTTCTATCAGCATTTGGAAATTATGTTAAGCTTTGCCCTACTTTCAATTGTAACTTAGATTTAATGTTTTTGATTGATCATATGCTATCAGCACTGTTAGTAACCACATAGATTGTTTCCAGGAAGATTTAATTTTAGTTTTAATTTGTAATCTTTATGCTTTGTGTTGCAATTTTGTAGCTATGTTGAGTACACATTGGGTTTAAACAGAAAAAAGAAATTGCTTACTACATGAATTGATCCGCTTCTTTTATGCCATCAAGTTTCTCTTATAAGAATGTATTTTTCTTGTTATCCTGTTGATTTAAGGTATACATGATCTATATTTTTCACATGCAGAAATGCAAAAAGGATAAAAGAAAAAGGTTAAAAGTTCACCTAAAATACAAAAAAAGAGGTAGGGGAGAAGAGATAAATAGAAATTCTTTAAACATTTTCCTCTTCATGGGTGATTGTTTCCTCTATAGCAAATATATATATATATATATATATATTCTTTCCTGAATACTCTGTGTGTGTATGTCTGTGTGTGTTTGCGTATGTGTGTGTGTGCCCCTGCAGGTATGAAATGAAGTTCTATAAAATAGAAGATATATAGCTGTGCCTTTAGAATTTCAGGAAATGATCTCTGTGAAATTTCTATGCCTTGTTAGTTATTGAACCCACTAAGAATCCCTTGCTATTAAAGAGAGTATCATTTCTAGGATGCTTTACCAGTAGTAAAGCAACAAAGAATTTTGTGATACTGTTAAAAAAAAAGAAGAAATCCAAGAACAACCAAGTATTTTGGTATGAGTGTCTTAAGCAATAACTGTCAGACATGTGAAGTTTGCTGAAAGAGGCTCTTGTGTGTTAAAAAGCTTGTGTCAGAATACCTCTTTTCTCTTATCATTCAGTTTATGTTGGGGGAGTGTAGAGAGCTATGAACTGCTTTTTCAGGGCACATTGGCCTGGCAAGATTGTGTACTAATGCAATAGAGCTTGGAAGGAAGGAAGAGAAGGATGGGAAGAAGAATCCAGGCATCCATGGGTGGGTGAGTACTGAAAGATGTGTCACAACAACAAGCTCAGTATCTGCGAATATATGAGTGATCTTGTATTTGATGACACAATACATGTTTCATTATTTTGGCATCACTGTGGTTAGAAAGAATGCCTGTGAGTGTTTCTGTGCTTGATAACAGGAGAAGATAGGTATTTTCTCCCTTGCCTTCTTCTGGAATATTAGATGAAATTGCAAAGTAGTTTAAATGTTCTAGAAATTTCTGGCAGTTCGGACTAGACTAGGAAATCAGGGAAAGGCTAAAAGATAATTGACTTAAAAAATAAGACTATAGGCTTCAAATGTGATGAGGGTAGACTATACTTCAGCAGATATATCTGGCTAGTGGATTCAAGGATTCTGAACCAATCTATTTGTGTCAGGATTGTTTTATTTTTTCAGAGTTATATTACTGAACATAAAAAGTGAATAGAAACCTTTCTGTGTTTTAACTTATCAGTTTTGTTTTTTTGTAAATATTGATGTTAAAATTAATTTTAATATGCATGGATTTCTTTACTGTTGGCCCTATTGTGATTGCCATTCTGGTAAGTCAAAATAAATAAATATTACACCCTGTAGTGAAAACAGGCTGCCTACACTTACAAAATAAGTGATGATCCACCCATCTTCTCTGCCATATCATTCCACGCTCATTTTTCCATTGAGTCTCTTTCTGGACTTAATCACAACATAAACCTCTTCTACCCAATGAAGTTATCTTTCTAGCAGTACTTTGATGGTGCTGCTCAGTTTTGATGGTGAGATGAATGTATGCTCAAGATGTCCACATGCATAATCTACTTCTGTTAAAGGAACCACCTGAGTAGCTTGGAAGGGACTGGCCTATCATAGAGGAAAGCTGTTTCATTTGACAGGAGATGAAGCTCATAAGTTACTGGAATCTCTGAAAATAGAATTTGGCCCAGAGAAGAAAAAAACCCACAAATATAAACGCTTGTTCTGATTGTATTCTACATATGACTAAAACTCTGCTTGAGGAAATTGGTGTATCCCACCCTGAGCGGGTGTGTTTGTCAAAAAATTCACATCCTTTCATTTTATGTTTGTTTCCTTGAATTGTGCTATCCCAGCTCTATGTCTTCACTCATTAACTATTAACATTAAAAGTGTTATTCTAACAGTGACCTTGCCTTTATCACTGTTGGTGATTCTCCAGCCCCTCAAGGTTAGGAATGTTCTATGGCATCCAATGAAGTAGAAAGAGGCCAGAATGAAATATTCTTGCTTTTTTGGGGGGGCTGCTTTAGCAGCCTTCACCTGAGCCAGTGCAAGCAGGAAATTCTGTTTTCAATTGTGCATCTATTTAAGAAAAGGCATGCATTTGTTGAAATTTATTTAGTTAGGTTTTTTTTATGTTGAAATAGAGCAAGGAGTGAATATATTGCATGTTTACTGTCAGCTTGTACCATTCTGTCTTTGATAACTGCATTATCAAAGCATTTTATAGTTAGATATAATCAGTTAATAATCAGCTAACCCATAATACATGGGTTGCATTTGTATTCCTTGCATCTTTCAGAGGCCCTTGGGAATGGGATAGAAGGCTGATTCTTCCCACCCCAGGTATAAGCCATCAAATGGGAACTGTTGTGTTCTTGCATGCTTTTCCTTTTTGTTGTTATAATTCTTTATTTATGCAAAGTGGTGTATATTCTGGAATTCAAGCTATCATTCAGGTATTATACAGTAATATAGGAGATAATCTTTGTAACTCAGGAGTGAACTGTGCAATCCTTGGTGCTCTCTAAGGTTGGTTATTTGCTTGCAAATATTTCATTACCCAACTAGGTAAAGCACTCTACTTTATCCAGTAAGTCTGTGGTGGGGAAGGAATATAAAACTAGTCCAATTCAAGAGCAAAATCAATCATACATTGAATATATGATCAGCTGAAAACAGAGGCAGCTTTGTTAAGTTAAAATAGTCTGTAACAGAATAATGACAGATATTCTTCTTTGTTGGTAGATGTCCCAAAGCTGCTTTCTTTCACAAGTCAACTGGACTTTCTTATTTTGCTTGAAGACATTTTGCTTCTCATCCAAGAAGCTTCTTTAGTCCTGACTGAATGGTGGAGAATGACAGCCATAAGCTGGAAAACTGAGAATCTTTATAGATATTTGTTGGTGGATGGTGGATATTGTTGCCACTACAGGTACCAACATTTTTGGTGTTATTACTACTTTTTTGTCCTCATCTAACATATCAATATTGAGCTGTAGTCAATATTTGGAAAGGCCAGTTGCATTTTTAAAAAAAGTGTTTTATACCTCAAGGCCATTTCTCAAACCAGTAGTGAGAAAAATGGAAGTGGCATGCTTCTACAACTTTTCCCAATCAGGGAGGTCCTTGGTGCTCTCTGAGCTTGCTTGTTTTCTTTCAGATGTCTCATTATCCTAAGTAGGCAACATTATCAGTGCTAGTCCTACCTAGTTAGGGTAATGAAACATCTGCAACAAAACAAGCAAGCTCAGAGAGTACCAATGCTGAGCTATAAATATTCTCCTTTATTTTCCCAATCAGTTGCTATACTAATAATGCTGTAAGAAGAAAAGCAACTGATGATAAGTAAGACCCTCAGCTCAAAACAACAACCTGGTAGTACAACATATAAACAAAGTTTTTTGTAGGCAGGATATTATCTCTAATAGTACTAGGAAAAATGAATATATTAAATGAAAGTGTAGATATTTTGATTTGGTTTTCAATAATGAAATAAAACTTGTCCATGGACAGAACAGTTTAGATTCCAAATGTTAACTTGTCAGTAAATCAGTAGTTTCATATTTGGGAATTAATATTCCAGATATGCTTCTTTGGTAACTACTTTGTAAAGAAATATGTTTGGTGGCATTCAAAATGATTGGATAATGGTGGTCTAGCTTTCATGATAAGTCTAGTTTGGTCTGTTGTCGGAATCATCTCAATAAAATTATGATGGGAATGAATAGTTTAGTGTTAACAATACTATGATAAACTTACATATACAAAGTAATCAAAATTGACATATTCTTTATGTGGCTGTTGTTGGATATTTTCTATTTTGCTTTGTTTCTGTTCTTGTTTTTATGCTGATCCTTTAGTTTAATTAATTGATTGAGGTTGGTTTTTCTTATTCAATTTTCTCAGCAAAGTAAATGAAAAAAATGTTGGTATATTGACTCAGATCAAATAACTACCCCACTCAATACATTTTATGGATCTTTTCTCTCTTGCAACTTTTTTTTTCAATGTAACAACATTTTGAAGCTCAGAAATTTAACTGATCATTTTGGCCGATCATCTTAGCTAAAGTTATAAATATATCCATGAGAGAAGTATGCAGAATGCCATTTTCTTCATAGTCACATTGTCATTAAAGGAACATGGCAAAGATAATTGATATTGATATTGGATAAATAGTTCTCTGTATTCAGCATACTGTATGGTACTTGAAGGATGAATCTATTAAAACCATAAGAAACTATATTATCCAATTTATAATACTGTTGTGCATAATTTGCTAAGTGTCAGACTGTAGAATATATTTGCAGGCTGAATGTGTTTATATTCTAGACTTTTCCAATTTAACAGATATCTGAATTATTTCTCCATTTAAGTGCCCTAATGCTTGCCTAATTATGCATATTTTAATTACATTCCGGTATTTATTTTGTGAAATAAATGACTAGGGAAGAAAGTTTGTTTCTGTATGTACTGTATTCTGATGCCAGCTTCAATTAAAAAAAAGGAGTATCAAGGTTATCTTTTAATAGAAAAACATGTAGAGGCCAACATATATTTTGTTTTAGTGGATAATATCCAGGATCAAGCCAAACAATCTTTAGTATTTTTTAAAGAGTTAAGATGAGACTGAGTACCAAGAAGTCATCTCTAGGAAATAACATTGTGGCTCTGCCACGGATATGGTTTTGTTTATATGTTGATAATGTGACTTTTATAGGTTCAACCCAAGTTTCCCAAACAAATAATTATTTAGCAGGGCCAATTAAGAACAAAAACTGCTTTCTTTTCCTCTCAAAATAATCCAAACAAACCAATTTAGTACCCTATCAAGAGCATTTCTGGGAATTTCTAATCCAACCCTCAAAATATTGCATGAATTACTTAATGCAAGTATGAAGTGTCTTAAGATATCCTTTCCAGACATTGTACCCTCCTGATTCTGCTGGCACTCCTCAATCCTCAACTGGTATGGATGAGGTCAATCATAAATTATTAAGTTTTTTGGTGAAATGTTGTTAATTCATGTAATATGACTCTAGATTTATGGGCCACCCCTGAGCATAGTATAGAAGCCAAGCTTCAGTTTTGTATAAAAGATATTTCAAACAAATGTTGGAAATAAATGTAAAGAAGGAACTTTTTACCATTTATGCTGGACATGTAATAAAACAAAAAAATATTGGAGTAGGATCCACATCTTAATACAGAAGATTCTTAAAGTGAATATAAAGATAAAACCAGAAACTTTTTTTTTAGGCTTAATGGATAAAGAACTTGAGAAAAATTGGAACTTGGATGTTATATATGTTGACAACAGCAGGATTACTTTATTCACAAAAAAATGGAAGGACGCTGTAATGGGCTGACTGCAATAGTTGATGGAGTTAGCAGAGAAATTGATTGCTTTGATTAAAGAAAAGAATACAAATTATTTTGTTTCTACTTGTAAACTGCTTTTGGACTTTATGCTTGAGGTGGAATAAAATAAAACTGTGATTTTGAGTTTTTCTGATTAGATATGTTTGTTGTTATAGAAATGGCTAGTGTATCTTATTAAAGTTAAAAATTGAGTTTTTATGTTATTACCCTATTTTACTGCACCAAAACGAGTCAGAAGTCAATGCTTTTTTTTCTTTCTCCCCTCTACCCTACACTTTTTCTCTTCCCCCTTTTCTCCTTTAAAATTAACAAAAATAGAGGGTAAGAGGAGTAACCTAAGCTTTGCTTTAAGCAATTGTCCACTTTAAAATAATCTGACTTTATTATAAAGAGAACCAAGTCATTTTTGAAACAGGCATTGATACTATTTAAAATTAGGTTAATGAAATAGCCTAGTGAGATCATAATTTCACCATTTTTTCTTTAGTCACAATAGTTGTGACAATAGCCACTTTAATAAAGAAATATTAAGCAGGAACCAAGTGAAGCTCCAGTTTGTAATCTCTTTATAAAAACTTCTCTAATACATCCTAGCCCTGATGGACTCTGACAGTCAAACAGCAAAATGAATACATTTTATGTGACTAATTTTGTACAATATCATATGAAAGTAATCCAATTAGCTCAGGGCAAAGGTGCAAAACAAATCTGTTTTAACTTGTTTTCAAATGCAAGGAGAGTTGGGGCATATATATCTAAGGCAAAGAATCTATAGATTGGGTTAGACCACAGAAAAGGTCAGCATCTCATCCACACCATATACCTTGTGAGGAGCTGAAATTCTTAACAGATGATTTATAGCTGACTAACAGGCAGATCCAATTCTGACAAAGTATTCCCTGATGTATCTCAGTGCCATACCTGATAGACTTTAAGGTAATAACTATCCCTTTCAATTGGATCAGAAGCTTAGTGGTAATAAGACCACAGCATAAAAGATAAAAATCCATAGTAAAGACTGAAGAAACAGAATAGTCTAGAAATTACATATATTCTTTATAAAGTTCTTGAAGGACTATTGTACATCACACACACACACACACACACACACACACACACACACACACACACACGAATTGTATATTCTTGTGACTAGCAAATGTTACTTGCAAGCATTTGTTCATAAGAAAAAGTGGGATCCCTCCTGCTCAGAAGCCTGTAATAAAATTTCATCCCTGTTTTGCTTTGATCAGCTTTAGGAACATAAGTGCATAAGAACCGCCTTGGATGAAAGCCAGTGCTTATCTAGTCAGCATTCTATTCCCACAGTGGCCAACCAGATACCTGCCAAAGCAAGACAAGAGCACAGTGACCCACATGTTCCCGTGCTTTAGTAATTGCTTTTCAGAGGCCTGCTAAAAATGACCACAACAGTATATTGTTTCTGATACCTGATCAGTTTTATTTCTTTGCATGGAGCTAACAAGAACCATAGAATGAATAATAGCTTTGGAAAGGGTAGAGATTTCACTCAGAAAAAAAGATGCAGGGAAAAAGACTAATTCCAGCGATTTAAGAACTGTGGCTCTGACCTGATTTGCAGCTCTCCAGGCTGTTTTTTTGAATGTATAAAATCACTGGCGGCCATGATTATAGATCTCCACAGAACATCTATTTTGATATTTCATACTTATTTTCTAAATTTTCTAAATTCTTTGCTGTTGAGAATGGTTAAGGTATCTTTCCAATGATTGTATCTGACTCTGAAAGTTGGGCAGCAATTATATTAACTACGTGAATGGTGAAGTTGCCAACAGCTAACATTTATGATGGTAAAAGTACTGTACTTCTGAATTTGTCAGATACAGTTTCCCTTATTTATAGGTTCTAATCGTTTGCTATTGCTATGAATACTATATGTACTTTTAAATTTTATTTATTCAGAAAATTCTTATTATTCAAACTAATTATTCTGGATGGATGGTATCCTGAGAAATCTTAGCATAAACAATGTTTTTACATGATAACCAGAACTTTGAACTGGGCTTGTAAACCTGGCAATGAGTGCAGTGATAATAAAATATGTGTTATTCTGCAGTGGTGAGTCTATTGATCAGCAATCTGGCAGCTGCATTCTGTACCAGCTGCAGTTTCTGAATCACTTGTAAGGGAGACCCATGTAGAACATGTTGCAGTAGACCAACCATGTGATTCTATTGTCACCAAGGCCTCCTTGTACAGATAGATTAGCAGGCTTATGTTCTGATTTAGTAATTGTAATGTGTTTCCATTCTTGCTATTAATACAAATATTATATGCAGTATAACCTATGTAAAATAAATACTATATATAATTAAATGTTGCTGTGTGTTTTAAGAGGAAGAGTCATAAGCCAAAGGATCACCATTTCAGATGTCAGTTTAATTAAGAATTTTTACACAAATTGCCATCCCTTAGCTATAGTATTTTTGGCCCACATCTGTAATATAGAGAGAATAATACCTACTTTTTTACCCATCGGCTACCTAACTGACAGAGATAATGTAATATATGTGTGGTACTGTGTTATTTGATGTATACTTTTTTCAGTATTTCATTGAATTAGGATTTTTTTCAGTAAAAACTAGAAGTGTGATAGACAAATCATAGGATAAACTATCAAGTGACAAAACATAAACAGTGAGGGCATGATAATATACCCATTAATCAAAGAAACTATAGGTGCTTGAGAGGGAAAATAGAAAAACAATACATATTTCTAACCACAATGACTCTTTTCTCCCTACTTCCTTTCCTAGTAAAAGTGCATAATTTAAGATTATGGATCTGTTTTAGTGTGTTTTGGGAAATTTCATATCTATTATCTGGTGCTTGAAATGCTACCCCTGTTATATTAAACTATAATATCTATATGACCATGTACTACAAGCGAAGACTTTGATCTCTCTCTTTCTCTCTCTCCCTCCCTCCCTCTCCCTCTCTCCCTCCCACCTTTCTCTTTGTATTTGTGTGTGTGTGACAGAGAGAGTGTGTGTGAGAGAAAGCACAATGATTTTGAATGATTGAACTATACTGATCAGAGGAGAAACAGAGCCAAATACTTGATCTGAGCTCTGGAGGCAATTATGCCAAGTACCTGACTGTTTCACAGGCAGCTTTACTGTGCGTTTTAAGTGGAGGGAGGAGGAAAAATCTGTTTCTCTTCTACCCAAGTACAGAAGCAAATCAAAGGTTATTTTCCATGGTCTGCCTCCTTTGTTTTCACACAAAGCCCCGCCTTCTATCTTTGTTTTTCATCCTGGCTCTGTGCAGTTCTGCTTACACAAAACAATGGCTATGCATGAAACAGCTACTTGCTACAAGTTTGCCTTGTTATCAAGATTAACTGTTACACCAGCGAACAAAACAGGGTGTGTAAAGGGTGTGTAAGCGGGCCTGCTGGCCTTTGTGGTTCCGGATTCCAGATGGCACTGTGTATGTGCGCCAAAAATACATGTTTGAACGTTGTCCTGGCTGGGTTACTTCCACCCATTCACACTGTTTGGAAATTGCTTTGATGCACAGCTCCCCCCTCTCAAGATAATAAAATGCAGTGGCAGCTGGCTAATGGCTGGGAAAGTGCAGACCCAGCACTGAACTCTCCCATTAGACTATTCAGCACCAATGCAATATCACTCTAAAGGAGTAGGCAGAGGGGAGAAAAAGGCTGGTTGCCACATAATGTTTGGACAAAGGTCTTATAGGTGGGGTTTTCTTTCTGGGCTGGCTGGAGGTGAAGGGAAGAAGCAACACGAAAATGGAGTCATCCTGTTTGTTGTCTAGGCAAGCAGTGAGATACTTCATGAAAATGGACAGACTTCAAATGGGTAGTTTGCTGTAAAAGTGAAGGACTTTTGATTGTGTTTCAGGTCACATTAGTCAGAAAGTAGTTATTTTGAACTACCACCACATAGACATAATCTGCCACAGTAGGAACAATTTCATGCCTAAGTATCTATTACTAAAATCTATCCTCATCCGTTTAAGGAGTAAAATTATTTTACATAAATATATATATGAGGGATGAATGAAAGGTAATGCCTCCAATGTTGTACGTCACCAATAGGTGGCAGCACTGATGTGCAGGAAACTGATGTGTTCTTTAGCATTTGACCTTTCATTTCAATTGGTGGGAATTTGCCATGAGAAAGATTATGTTGCTGTTGGTTGTGTTGGTTTGTCAATATGCTGTAAATAACATGCCAATATTCAATTTATAACTGCGGCAGTCCCTTCAATTGAAATTCACCATTAAATGCAGGTTGTTTATGGTGATATATATGTTGATATGACTAGTGCATGTCACTAAGCCAAAAAATACAAAGAAAAGAGCTGATTTATATGATCAAAAATAAGTGGATGACCTGTGTCAGCAAACAATGAACTGGAAACAAGAAAGACTGATGAACTGAATAATGACAATTGGTAGATCACTCAAAAAGAACTTGCTGCCAAGCTTCGCATTTCACAAGAACTAGTGGTTCGTATTACTGATACTTTTCAATATTGGAAGATTCATGCAAGCTGGGCTCCTTGTATTCTAACAGCAGTAGTAAAAGCTTCAAGAGTTGAAATTTGTCAGTATTGGCATGCCATAATAATGAAAACAAGGAATTTCTTCATGGCATAGCTGACAAAACATGAGGTCATCATTATACGCAGAAATGAAGCATCAGTTCATGGATTATAATCACAAAACTTCCATATGAAAATAAAAAAAATAAAATAAAATCCCAAATCTCATGGGTACTGTTTTTTGGGATATAGATAGGGGATTTCCTTGAATCTGATATTTTCAGGACCTAGCTGAAGAGCCAAAGAGGTGGAGTTCTTTAATAATAGCTTTAAGAAGTTTGCTCATCATTGGTAGAAGTACCGTGGTTCTCAGAAAATAAGACTGGCTCTTATTTTCTTTTGACCCCCGAAAAAATGGCTAGGCCCTTTTTTCGAGGGGTGTCCTAATCGTGGTGGTGGCACTGATAGCCCTGCCCAGCAGGAGCCTGCTGCTGACCCCTCTTCTGCGGCCGCTTGCCGCCACTCGCACTCATTGCCCTGGCCTTCAGAGGCCTGCCGGAAGGCATCTGCAGCTGGTAACAAAGCTCCGGATCGATCT
>JANHFL010007024.1:2217-12552 GCA_032468155.1 Oxyrhabdium leporinum | reverse complement strand
GGAAGGATGGCAGGTAGGAAAGTCCCCCCTCCCCATTTTCCTCCACCAAAAAGCCTCCATTCCGAAACTTCAGTGTTTGGAATGGAGGCTTTTTGGCGAACGCTTACCCAAGGGACCAGTGGGCTGCAGCTGCAGGTGGACAGTTCCCCCTCCATGCCCACACCCACCCCAGGCTTATTTTCGGGGTAGGGGCAAAATTAGGCCCACCCCCTAGAAAAATTAGGGTTGGGCTTATTATTGGGGTGGGTCGTGTTTTCTGAGAAACATGGTATGTAGTGAATGATGGTGTTTATATGAAGAAGTAAATACAGGTAGTGAAAGAACTCATTTCTAGTATTATTTTCCTATTTCATTTATTAAAATACCTATTTAAGTTTGAAATTATGGAGGTGACACATTTTCATTCAACCCTTTTGTAAAAGAAATCTTGACAATTCTTCATTTGTATGTAATGACTTGCCTAGTTGCCCTGGGCAACAAGACATTGCAAAGAGGTAAGTGGGTGGAGAGAGTTGTTCCTTTTCTGTACTCAGCTGGCTCTCTCAGAAGTCCCTCTTCCATGCCCAGGATAGGGTCTTTTCCAGCTTATATCTAACCACAGCCCAATGTATCTTGACAATACTTTTTTATGTTACATTTTTCATGATGCCTTGTCATATTCCAGTCCATGAATAAAGCAGGCCTAAGTTACCCTTATCTGTATTGGAGTTAAAATAGTATTTTCTCTCGTAACACCGTCCATAGGTAGTGTTAAGATGTTTAAAATCCATTGGTCTTTAACACCCATTTCCTTATCATTTTGATTCTTTAGTATAGTAGATTCTTTAATATAATAATAGGCTCAAGTAAGTATAGAAAAGGAGACAAACTCCTGGTAGTCTGTTTGGCTGAAAAAAAATCTGGTGAATCTGTGTACAATTAAATGAAATGTAATGCAATGTATTTTCAGTAGCATTCTCATGTTTGGTTTATTTATTTAGTGTCAAAAATGCTTGAGCCTACTGCTCCCTAGTTTTACAAATGGTTGATAAGGATACAGGGTTGCTGGATAAGATCATTCAATGGCTTTGGATGCGCTTTCATAAATATGCTAAAGAGTTGGTAGGCACTGGATGGGTAGGGACTACTCAGGAAAAAAACAGAGCTTCAATTTGGGAATCCATATAGGCTCACAGTGCCTGCCAGAATAGCAGGTGAAGGCCATAGCTAGAGGAAACTCTGCCCAATTATGGCTGTTGTGTCAGCTGTGACCCCAAGTGGTCCAGTTTCTGGTTTATATATAGCATTTATCTCTGGTACCTGGATGTTAGTACCTGGGTGCCATAGGACTGTCTTTTTCATCTAGAATGGTCATGATCATATA
This sequence comes from Oxyrhabdium leporinum, assembly GCA_032468155.1. NCBI lineage: Eukaryota > Metazoa > Chordata > Lepidosauria > Squamata > Cyclocoridae > Oxyrhabdium > Oxyrhabdium leporinum. The sequence continues at coordinate 11,189 of JANHFL010007024.1, read as the reverse complement.
GGAAATGCTGTTATTCTCAAAGCAGCAGATATGGGGAACTGATATAAGATGGCTCTGATTCTCAGTGGTGATGCTATCACTCTGGAATAGCCTCTCCTTTGGGATCAGATTTTTCATCTTTCTGCTTCTCTTTAGCATCTTATTAAAATTTAAGGAAATTTAAGAGGGATTGGATTTAATCCATTTGTAGCTATGGAGAGACTCTAGGCTGATTCCTCTTTTGACTCCGACCCAGGTTCTGCCACTCCTACAATTAATTCATTTTTATTTCCATTATCTTTATTTTTACTGTTATTTGTGCTGTAATGTAACTGAGGATGTTGTAATTGTTATGGTGTTTTATATCTTGTAAGCCACTGACCATCGTTTAACTAACAACCGATATAGTTTTTTTATATTGAATCCATCTGCCATATAAAGGTTGTAAACTTACGACCCTCTTCTTCTTTGTTAAGATGAAATGATTAAAAATAATAACTTTTGTAACAAATAATTTCTTAATTTGTAAATAATATTAATTAATATCACTATATTATTATTTGTAATTGGATACCTAAATACTATATCCTACCACATAGTGCAAACAATAGAAGGAGAAACAATGATGCAATAGTGTGAATCCAGGTTTTCTAGACATATATCTATTAATAGCGCTAGGCAATAGCTCCTTGATTTAAGTTTTGTTCTAGTGGCATAAGAGCTGGAGGAATTTAAGCTCTAGAGATTCTTTAAAACTCTTTCAGATAAAATGTCCTGCACACAAAAGAAGCTGAAATATAACCTTTTCTAAAATGCATTGAATTTAGGTAATTTTCTCCCCTATAATTTCCAGACCATCTACTTTCAGCTAGATGAGAAGCAGATGAAAAGTCCTTGCACTTACTTAATAGCTGGCACTTTGTCACAAGAATGAGCATTTAACCATAATTTTGTAGACTTTTGTTCTGTCAGAGCTTCTGTTTGTCAGAGCCAGGGAATGCATTAAGCTAACGTGGTAAGGCTTGTGCAGCTCTCTCCCTCCAGACTTCTGAATGGACATTCTCCCTCCCCTTGATTTTATAGACATGAGAAGTTTTACAAGAGAAAACCAAATACATTCATATTGTAGATTATTCCCCCCCCCCACACCCACCCACACACAATGGGTTGCATTTTAGCCTGAGTAAGGGCAAAAATTCCTTAGGTATGTAAAATGAGTGCCTGGTCAGAGTTTGTATAAATTAACTTTTTCAGAATTGGTGCTCTCAGGATGCAAAATGTTGGCTGCAACTCCTGTAATTCTTCTGTGTTGGGTGTTAGTAGGAATTGCATACATCCAGTAGCTCTGAATAATGTCAGGATAGGGAAGATTGGTCCGAAGCATTTCAGCATAGGTCTTTATATTAGTGTAGGAGTAAGCCTGCATCAAAGAGAAATTTAAAGATAGATTTAGTAGTCTGAGCTAAAACATCTTTGCTCCAGTAGCAGATGGATTTCAGCGTGGGACCACAACCCTAACCCATTGTATTTCCGATGCATTTTGCAGATAGATAGAGCGATGTGAATGTTTGCAGTCAGCATGTTGAGGTAGATGTTTAGTCTCCTAAAACCTCCTGACATCTAGCCTTCACTTAAGTATATCTTGCCATTTTGAGGCAGTGAGATCACTGTTATCTTAGATTGAGCTTTAATTGTGGGTCTGAACTCTTCTTGCATTCATCACCATGCCATCTGTTCTTTGATTATCAGTTCACTGTGATAATCAGTGGAATGGAATGGGATCTCAGAAATGAAAGATTATTATTTTATGACTACTGAATATATTGCTACACTTATCCCACTCTTCGATCCAATGTCACAATGCTTCCCACTTTGGTTCCATGGGGAAATAAATCATAGGGTATTTGTTGTTGTTGGTTTCTGAACTTTTTAAAAATACGTATGTGTTGAAAATAGATAGAAAGAATGACTTCAACAGGAAACATCCTTCACAAAAAAACTGCAACTGGCAAAACCAAAATTCAGCTAGCTATGGGTTGTTGTTGTTGTTTTTTTTGTTTGTGTCTGACTCAAATTTGTACTTGTTACACAGGGCTACCTTGCTGCTGTCTCCTTGCTTTGGATGACTCAGCTCATCTGACAATTACCTCACTTTCTTACCGTCACAAGCTATTATTCACAGGCAATTTACACTGATAATACTATGCACAAAATACTGATAGGAAACCCATAATAGTATACCATTCCAGGGGATTTTTTTTTAACTGAACACATCAGAAAAGATACTTATCCTTTAAATAATATATTTGTAAGCTTAAGGTTTGTGCATCACCCTCTAGAGTCGGACACAACTGGAAGGAAAAGCCTTTTACTTTTAGCTTTATTTTTAGGATGTTTCCAATATAATTATTATTGATTTCTTGGGATAATTGTGTAATAGATTTATACCGGTAATAGTAATCCAGGTTTGTGGTACAGACTTTTGCATACTGTATTTTACTTACTGCATTGGAGAAGCCTTGCTGAAAGGTGTGGTGAAACACACAAAATTGTGATCTTTCTTCTATATCCATCTCTTTAAGCTAGGAGACCCTCAATGAAAAATATCTACAATCATTAGAAGATATTTCTATCAATTATGAGGGAAAATAAATGATAGATGTCAGCTCATTGATTTTCAGTTCTTCTAAAGATTGTTTTCTTTCCGCTCTTCTGATGTGCATATAGAGATCGCAAGCAAGAGTAGTTGTTGTCTACTGCTGGTGCATGAAAATTGCTATAATGAATTTTATATCCCTGTTTTATATTTAAAACTTGGATGGTCCTTATTATGTGAGTGGTCAACACTCCTGCTAGAATTGATGGTCATGGGATATAGGCAGTTTTAGTTAATCTATTAAATAATTCATTCTACTCATATAATAAGCTATCAAGAGCCGTGGTGGCTCAGTGTTTAGAATGCAGGACTGCAGGACTAACTCACTGCTCACTCCAGGAGTTTGATTCTCACAGGCTCAAGGTTGACTCAGCCTTCCATCCTTCTGAGGTCAGTAAAATGAGGACCCAGATTGTTGGGGGAAATATGCTGACTCTGTAAACTGCTTAGAGAAGTCTCTAAAGCACTGTGAAGCGGTATATAAGTCTAAATGTTATTGCTATTGCTATTATTTTGGTAAGATGCAAAACTCAATATGCTTTAATATACAAATCAAAGAGAAATGTGTATTTCAAGAATTCTGATTATTATTATTTTTTTGTTTATCCATAAGAAACCTGTGGTACAGGAGATTTTTAAGCTGGGTCAGAAATTTATAGATATCAGCATTTTTGTGCTATTTTGGTAATGATCGGAGTCAGCATATGAAAAGTATCAGATTAGGAAAAGTTGACAGATATATGTATATGTATTCTGTACACATTGTTGAGTGACTATTACATCCTGGACAATAGCACTAGAAGCAGCTCTTGGGACAAAGGAACCTTTGTAACAAGCTTTCTGTCACATTTGATTGGCTGCTGGAGAGTGCAATGTCACCTGAAACTTTGTCAGAAAAACTTAAAGGTGACTTGGGAAATAGATAGTGAAATCTCCTTGAGGTTGAAAATACAAGATGGATAGTTGAGGTAAATGGAAGGGGGTAACTGTAAGTGGAGTAAATGGAAAAGGGACTGACTGAACGGACAAATGAATGAACACAAATAAAAAGATATCTCTATGATACCAAAATTGAATAACATTTAAGTTACCTTTAGAAAAGAATATCTGTAGTTCTGGGTTGAATTGTGGGGTCCTTGGTGCTCTCTGAGCTTGGTTGTTTTCTTGAAGACATTTCATTACCAAACTAGATAACAACATCAGGATACCAAGGATGCGGTAGATTTATGTTCGCAACTGATGAAGGAAAACATTTTTAAAATTTCTCTCTAAGAGAATGACTGGCTGTGGCTTTCAGAGAGAAATAATAGAAATATTGGGCCTGGTTAATTATAATCTATATCTGGAAATCTGAATTCTACAACTGAAACAATTATAGAATATGTTTCCTAGCAAAAATAGTTATATTTTCTTTTCTGAATCTTTGTTGTTTCACTATAAACACTTGAGTTGATTGAACAAACTTCATTTTCCACACACCATCAGCTTGAGCAAAAGTGCATTGACTGTGGCTGGGAAAGCAGACAAGGGGAGGTTATGTGGGTGGGCCCTCTCAAACCACATATGCAAGGAATATGCATCAAGGCATCTTAATACAGGGATACATTGTGGAATATAAATATACTGTATACAGTATGGAATTCTATACCCTACCTTGGATAGTCTTCAAGAAGGCCACTCATGAAACATAGCTTTTAGAGGTTTTTCTAATCCCTTTGACCTTTTCTGAGAAATAGTTACAGTACTGCTATTTTGGAATAACTAGTTTTTAGCAATACAACTGTATGTGAAAGGAAAAATGTATTACAAGACTGAAGACTGCTGTAATACCATTCAGAAAAAATGTAAGCAAACTGTATTCTCTTGTGTAGATCATAACTGCATGGGACAATTATGCTGGGATATAAATTATTACATCCTATGATTTCTATTATATGTATGTTTGTGATACAATTAACCTACATAGGGAATAGCATTTATTCTTTTGGATGGAACTTATTGTAAAGTAGATAACCCAAAATGTGTGAAATGGTCATAAGTGCTGGCATATTTTAAGACTAACGTGTGGACTTTTCAATTTGATATATTGGTCTGCATGATTATTAAACCTGCATTCAAATTATAATGATTTTTGTGCACCTAAATGTATTGTTTAGAGCAGGGCTGTCAAACTGCTGGCCCGCAGGTTGGATGCATCATGCACTAGTCATGACCTTGCCCGGTTTAGCAAAGGGGAAAAAAGTCCCGATACATCCTGTGACACCACCGTGACGACGTGACTTTGACACCCCTGGTTTAATGAGCTACTTTGTGTAGTGGCTAAGGCGCCAAACTAAGAATCAGAAGTCTATGAATTCTTGTTCTGCCTTTGGCTTGAAACTAGCTTGGTGATTTTTGGATTGGTAACTCTCTGTCAGCCTGCAAAGTCCTAGTTGGATTCTCAGAATCCAGGATTTTGTACAAGATGAAGAAGGCAGCCAAAATAAGAGGGAGCAGATAAAAAAGAAAATTATGTACCAACTGATTTTTTTTTTTATTCCTTCCCACAAAATGACTTTGCTAGTTTCCCTTCAAGTATTGTTAGGTCTTCAGTTATTTTGGTCATAAAAAGTCATTTCCTCTTTAGCAATCAGATTAGCTCTCCTAAAGACATTTTCCATTGCAGACCTCAGACAACTATCTCACCCTCCTTCCCTCTTTATAGTTCCCCTTTAAAGATATCTTTTATCCTTTAAAAGAGAATGTTTATTGTCATAACTATATTACATTTTCTTTATATTCATTTCTTCAGTTATTGTAGTCTGACATTAGCCAGATGTGGTTAAGAAATTCCCACTTAGACTGACAGTTGCTAACATTGCTAACAGTTCTGGAGGGATCTGGATTGTAGAAATCTGTAGTCTTCACATTGGAAATTAATTTGTAAGAGTGACCTATTTGTAAGAGTATCATTTTGACACCTACCTACTTTAAAATGTATTTTCTACCCTTAAGATGTGCTGAATGATTCTATTTTAATTAAAAACTGATTCTATCTCAGGTTTTTTTCACCCTTATAATGTGCATTTCTTTTGAAACCTGCCTCTAAAAGGTTGCTGGCTGGATAATAGATTTGCCACATCAAATGCTCTCAAAACATTTTTTAAAAATGTTGCAGCTTCTGTGGGGAGAGGTTTTGAGAAAAGGCACTTAAAAGACTAATAGCGTGAAATTACATATGACAATGGCTAGGGTTTTTTTCCCCATTCCCTAAATGAATACCTTTATCTGAAATACAAGAGTTCATCTTATAAAACTTCCATAGAGCTACCGGTAGCTATCTCCCATATGGATTGTGTTTTGTTCCTAGAATTGTTTTTTAAAAATGCTAACACTGGGTGTTCACACCTTAGAAGATCATATTTGACTGTAATTCCAATTACAAAGTGGTGCCATTTCCAAAATTGTCATGAGCTGTAATGAAACCATTGCTGTTTTAACACATAACATGTATCATTTTAAATATAGCCTTATTTAAGGATTATTCAGCATGGTTATGCTTAGGCATGCTGCTTTCTGTACTAGTTATAAAGCTGACATAATACAAGAATTAAATTCACACCACAATTCTAAACAAGCTTATGCTGAACCTAATTCTACCAAGTTTAGTTGGTTCTAAACCTAAATAAAGATGACTGAAACTTACAGGCATGTAGCCTGACCATGCACATATTTACTTCTGACTTATTGTTCAGCTCACTATATGTATTTCAAAGTTGAATTTCCAATAAAGTAGAAGATCTTCCCAATTGCCTTTCTCCGAAATTGTTTGGAAATCTAGGAGTTGGTCTGCATATTTAGTCTACATAGATTGGAAAAGTTATTTCAAATTTGCTCTCTCCAACATGAATAGGCATGAATGATGTCAGATGTATAACAGCTTTAAAGGGAAAAAAGGCCTTTTAAATTTTCATAGATTTTTCATATATTTTCTGGCCATTTTAAAAGTAGAACGTTGATTGGTATCTAGATAAGTAGTGGTAAGTAGCCAATCTGGCTGGTCTCAAAAAAGCTAAGAAGGGTCAGATATTGTTAGTACTTGTATGGGAATTCACTTGAAAATTTTGTAGTTCTGAACTACTCTGGGAACTTTGAAAAGGTCCAGGAAATTACAGTAATAAACTACTTTTGCTTTGCTTGCAAGGTTACAATATGGACATATCTAGATATGCCTCAGTAATTGACTATTATATGGATTGCTAAAAACAATGACTTTTGTTGATAATTCAAGAAGAATTCTCACTCATTTATTCAGAGAAGCAGAATCATGTCATTGACTGGTTTTCCCAGAATCAGCCAGTATCTAATATGATGCTACTTACTTTATTTAGTTACTTTCTGTTTACTAATTGTTTTCTAAAACAGTATATAATCTAGTATAGATTATGAGAAAACACAGCAAGACAAGAAGCATCAGATTTGGATGTAGTAGGAAGAATGTGAGTAAATGTCATTGTACTTGGACTCTTTCAAGATGAGGGGAGACTAGCCCAACTAAAAATGATACAGTGCGTTTGAAAGATTTGGCACGATGCATATGATATAACAAACGGCAACAACCAAAAAGCTGGCTTAACTGCTATTCTGTTTTTCATTTGGGCATGCTAAGAAATAAAAGGCAGGCCTGCTACTAAAATGCCGAAATTTTTTTGCTGAGAAACTATAAATACAAATAACAGAAAATTTTGTTTCAAGCTTCTCTGTTGAGACACATGAAACAATAACAGAATTTAAGTTATTTCAGTATCTATGAAAGCAAATATTACCTTGTATTTCTTTATCATGAGAGACTCATAACAAGTATTACATTTAAATTATCCTATATTTTGTCTGAGTTAGTTGAATGATCGGGAGATTTCCAGGGCTATTGATTTAATTACACACAGCCTTTTTTCACTCCTGAAGAAATGGGCAGTTCTCAGACTAACTGGTTTTAAAAAATTGGAAGGGTAGAGGAATAAGCAACTGGTATTTGACATTTCTTCATCTTCAGAGTACAATATAACTGGCTGTATAAAATTACTTGTTCTTCATAGTTGTCTTGTTGCTAAGCTTGATTTGTAGTCAAAGTAAGTTGAAGTATAAGCTTTATTGTTGGGATTCAGTTAATATTCATTGCTGTTATATTATATGGACCCAAGAGAAGGTAAGAAATGTTGTTACCAGCTGGAACTGTGGAGTAATAAGCCCATGTTGAGTTTCCCCATGGAAAATGTGAAATAACTCATTTCATGTCAAAGTAATTGCACTGGCAGGTGCTGTGAGCAACTGTGTTATGGTGACAATACTGCTGTGTTGTCCTACTTACCACAATTGTTGATCTAGCTATAAGAATAAGTTCTGCTTTTATAATCCCATCCAATGACCTAAATGAATTTTATAAACAATGGGAAAGCAATAGCTAGAGATCAAAAGGCCAGATATTTATTTTTGCAGAGGCTTCGTCTATGTAATAATCTATCATATTTTAGTTGTTTGCTCTGAAGAAATACTAGATTAAGTATTGGAGATTTCAGGATTTTAATTAATTAGGTTAATTGTATTTAGTTAACTTAGATTGAAATAACTCATATCAAGGGTTCATTAGTGTAGAGAAGTGATATTGTATGATGCATTGTCTTATCACAGTACAATTTATGATTGTACAATTTATGAATTTTCTAAGACAGTCCCTTCCAAAATATCTTGGCCATTTGTCATAAAGTGTTGAAAGTCTGTATGTTTTCCAAAGAGGCTATTAATTTGTGGATCCCTTCTCTGACTGGTTATGATCTGTCAGAGAATTTGAAATGTTTAATTTTCTGTATCATAATTGGTGAGTGAACAAACAAACCAAATCCAGTGCTTTGCTATTCAGTCCTTTCAATTTGGTAAGACTCATTCCCAGGAAAAGATATGTAGGATTGAAATCTAACTCTTCATGTTACCTTGGGGAATGAGCAGTGTAAAACAAACTTTTTGTGAATTTGTCATTCAGTTGATAAATGGAGGCATATTGTTTAACACATGCAATATCTTTCAATATTTTTGTAATATTTTTTTAAAAAAAATATCTTTAAATTCAAGTTATGTGATACTTTTGTGCCTTTCTCAGGCCACATGTACTTTGCATTGGAATAAATATCCTTGCTTTCTTTTTGAGCTCCTTTTGTTCTCCAGTGTTTACATCAATAATACTGTAAGTAAAAAAGACTAAGAGACAGTGAGGTCTATCATACACAGTAAAAGAGCCTAGGTGGCGCAGTGGTTAGAGTGTTGAACTGCAGGCCACTTCTGCTGATTCAATCTAGCGGTTCAA
>JANHFL010007023.1:0-49096 GCA_032468155.1 Oxyrhabdium leporinum | reverse complement strand
CTCCTCCTCCTCCTCCTCCTCCTCCTCCTCCTCCTTTCTGCTTTCTCCCTTCTTTTTGAAATAATAATTCAAAAAATCCCTATAAATGAAAAAACTTCCTTATATTTGAACTGACCTGGACAATAGCTACGGTGACTAATTGCAAGGTCTCACCTGCTCACAATTAGAGCCTTTAATCTAACTGGAGCACCCAAAAAACTGCAAGAAGCTATCAGTTATTCCAAACATGCCTGATGTACAACAGGGACAAATACAAATTCACTTCAGCATGTGAATGTTAATGGAAAACTAAAGGAAGAAAACCAGATGAATAGACAGATTATAATGCAGTTAAAACTTCACTCTTTTCCAACTGTTTTAATCCCTTTTCTGTCCCTTTATATCCCCTTATTGGTGACAAAGTAAATGACTAATTTCTTCATATGAAAGCTTAAATATCTATCTGCTGCATTGCACTGGGGGCACCAGAGCAAATTGCTTACCAATGTCATGCATTTTTCTCTGCCAATATATTTTCATTTTAAAATATTTGTGGTGGAATTTAGTCCAGATTCCCAGAAGAGAAGGGCTGCATTCCATCACAATATCTGAATTATTTTCTCCAACAAGATAATTTTATGACAATGTAAATTAATTTGGATACTCTGATATAGTGCCACCCAAATCCCCAGCCCAAACTTGCTCTAGGGGGATACCATGGTTGGTAGTATTGAAAGACCAATAGAAAAAAAGTGCTATCAGATCTACTAACCCCATTCAGATTATAAAAATTATGATCCATTACTGGGATTAAAGTTACCATATAGACAATATTGATATAAATATATACAAATATTTATCTATATACATACATCAATATAAATACATGCATGTATGTATGTATCATCACCTACTCAGGTATTCCTCAACCTATATCTGTGCATTGGTTCTGTTTTGGTATATGCAAAGGTGATAACCATTACTGTGTCTTTTTATCTTAATCTTTGCCAACAAATAATGAAGAGCCCCCCAAAATGAATTATGTTGCACCCAACTTCCTCTTCCCAATTTGATAAAGAGCCACTAAGGAACCGTAAAACTCAGATTATGACCTAGTTTTGTAGTCACTTAATTGAGAAACCATATAATCCAACTCATTGTTACCTATTTTATTAAGAAAAATATTATGGGATATTTTCATTTCAGTTTTGTTGAAACGATGAAATATGCCGTTTAAAATGTCCCAATAATTTGTGGAAGAAAATTAGCAGATCAAATCTGGTGAAATATATTCCAGAAAAATCCATGCTGACTTTACCACCTATCTGGTTTTGGTTTTTTTTTAAAGCCTTTAAAAACTCTGTTTATGAAGTGTTCTACAATATATCAGGATGATCCATCTGTGTTTTTCTGGATCTTCTTTCTTTCTCTTATCTTTTTGAAGTTATCCAACCCTGTAGTTATCTGGGACTTCACCTGTTTTTCCAGGGTTAATTTGTATTTCATTTATTCTCCAAAAACTTGGGGAAAAATTCTGCATCTGAGGTAGTTGTTATTGCTAGTGGATATTTCAAACTTCAGACTAATTTATAGTTATCTACATTGATCACAGTCTGGTACAATCACAATGAAATAACATTCATTGCAATAGCCTTCCTCAGCTTGCTTTCCTTCAGATGTGACATTTTGTTATTTTTAAATAGTTAGCACTGTTCATTGTTTTATAGTTATTTAAACAGACATAAGTGCCAAGTAGAAAAAGGGTCTGTTACCTGTTTCTTTTGCTTAATTTTATTTTTCTTTTAACTCCCTTAAGATATGAATAAAAACAAGTCTGATATGTATTATCATCCTTCTACAGGTCCAGTGGAACGTGTCCACCTGAGTGTCCCTTTTGTGGCCATCAGAAATAAGGAAGTCAATCTCACGGCTGTAGTTTGGCCAAATCAGTCAGGCACCCTCACTTACTTCTGGTGGTTTGGCAACAATAGCAAGGTTTGTTTCCATTTTTAGAAATATATTTATTTTCTCTGATAGGATTAACTATTGATTCATCTTGATTCTGAAAAGAGAATGCCACCTGGAACTGCAATAAAGCAGTATCATTTTCTATTATTGTCAAAACAGCTTCTTCATTTTCCAAATTTTATTTCCTTTCTTTCCCCCCCCCTTTTATCCTATTTTGTGTGGCTGTTTGCAGGAGTCTTTGCAATGTGCAGTTGTCTGTTATTGGAACATTATGTTTAGAAGCTATTATTACTACTAGAATTCAAAATTATACCCCATTGTATATAGTGTATAATTCTGGGTTTCTGCTCAGCATTTAAAAACGACTGGTTATCAACTAAACAGTGTTTCTAACAAGAGGGCTAGCTTCTGCATAGAATTTTAGAATCTGACACATATTTTAAAGCCATTGGGAATCAAATCACTTTTGGTCTCTGTGAATTCAATCTAAACAACTCAATACTTCTCTGCCCATGCTGCTGTTCCTGTCTTTGGACACATGTCAGAGGTCTACATAAATGTTCAGTGACAGTTACTATGGTAGTTACATATACAATTATCAGCTAGTGTATTTCTGAACCTAAATTTCAGAAAAATAATGGAGTTTTTGATGATTGCTGAGTATGACACTCTTTGTAGATGATAAATGTATACTTCAGTAAGTTTGTTCAGCAAATCTAAGATTTTTTTGGCTTGTTTTAAGCACATGAATATACAGTTGTTTCAAACTGCGCACTGAAGTTCTTTGGAACCCTAATAGGGGGTCTGAAATGTATACTAGACACAAGCTCCTATAAAATATTATTTGCCATCCACTGATCTTCCCATCCAATGATATATATTTTAAATTCAGACCCTTGCCTGAAGATACACTTGAGTCCAAGAATACTTCCTGAAATCTACTAAAATATGAAAGAGTCTATAGTACATGTTCAGGGAATTGATGAAAAAGAAGGCAAGGATTTCCTTGGCAGACTAAAACTGGAAAATTTAAAGAATCATGGCAGTAATACCTAGTGAGAAATACTATTGGATCTTCTTCACAGCAAGCCAGCTCACTAATTTTTCTGGATCAATATTATATTCAGTAACTGGCAACAATTATTAGGAAATGAGAGAAATATTTCCAAGCTATACTTGTAGATGTTACATATTACATCTACGAACAGCAAAATGTATGTTGTCTAATTAAGTAAAGTCTCTTTTTAAATTATACTATAAAACTTGGAAGAATGTTAATTTCCTGGTTTTCCTATATTGTTTAGAAAGTTATAGCCATTGCAATATTTAAAAGAGCCACTCTGCCAGAATCATATTCTAAAATATCCTTTAAAAAATTCAAGCACCTTAGAGCTGAAAAATATTTCCAGTACTATTTGTAGTTCTTTAGTTTGTTTTATTGAAGCTTCAAAAAGACATGTAGAAACAAATGGATTTATTATTTTCTGTTTACACCTCTTTTCAGTTTCTGAATTAATAATGGCCAGTCATTTACACATTTATATCAGTCATACATAATTTCAATTCAAATGCTAGGTTGGACTTCCAGAAGAAGCAAGATAGGACGAATATTTCACCAATCCCATTTTATTATTTTTATCAGATCTCCAGGGACTTTTTCTGTCAGAGTGTCTTTGCCTCATCCAGTTTATCTGTTACTTTGGAAACCATCTTATATTGTGAAAATTATATGTCTGGTACAGGGGTGGGCTTCAAATAATTTAGCAACCGGTTCTCTGCCCAGTTGCTGGGTGGATATGGCCATGGTGGGCATGGCCTAGTTGGACTCCTGCACCACCCTGGGAGTGAAAATAGGCCAGACGGGGCTGTTTTTGCCCTTCCGGGCTCTGGAGACTCTCAGGAGGCTGGAAACGGGCCCATTTCCAGCCTTCTGGAACTTCCGAAAGACCCATTTTTCACCCTCCCCGGCCTCCAGAGGCTTTTATTGAGCCTCTGGGAGAGCGAAAATGGTCTCCTTGGGCTACAGAGGCTCTCTGGAGACAGAAATGGGCCTGTTTCTGGCCTTCTGGAACTTCTGGGAGGCCTGTTTTTTGCCCTCTCCGAACCTCCACACAGTCCCTGCACTTACCTGTGATACAAAACAGGCCACATGGGGGCTCCTGGGAGAGGCGGGGTGCGTGGGGGCAGCCAGGGGTGGGAACTACCGGTTTGCTGAACTGGCCATAAAAAAGTGCAAACTGGTATCAACCCACCCCTGGTCTGGTACCTTGTTGTCTTTGATTTGACACCGTCATTGTCTTCAGGTTGCAGAAACAAATCTTGTTGAATAAACATTCTCCTTTTTTGATGTTAGGAAGGGTTTCACATATTTCATCCTTCATACATGTCCATTTCCACAAATTCATGGCATGCAGTTAGAAATTGTCATTATAGATCGGCATTCTGGTTGTCTCAAATGTACTTTTTTCCCATAGACATTTAATGGCTGTTATTTTCTCAGATATTGTCACCCTATTTACATGTTAAGTAATTTTAATTACATCGGCACCCATTTTTGTCATATGACAGAAATTTTGTACAAGTATATTTAACCCTCAAGTTGCAATGTTGGCTCAGAGTATGCTGTTACTTGCTTTTTTATAGTCTTTTCAATTTTGGTCCCTAAAATTTGATACCATCTGAGCCTTAGCCTAAAGCCAGCCCTGTATGTAAAACTTTCTTCAATGGACATAGGAAAGCTTTCACATTATTTTAAGCATAAATTTGTATGGGCAATTGGTGTATAAGTTTATCAGGCAAAGGGAAACAGAAGGTCAAACCTAAGGGTATTTTAAGCTCCAAATGGATATTTCTTTAGCATTAGCATTTGTCTGGGAAACAAAGTTTGTATCTGCAATTTAAATTTTATCTATGTATCACCAATAAACATCAAATTGTGAGTCCAAAATATCACCAAAATAGGGGACAATGTAAGGCTGGAAGAATATTTGGTTTTGCAAAATGATGATAATCATAGGATGATAGAACTAAAAACTAAATAGGGCTGTCACATAGCAAGCCTGTTTCATAATTTCCCACTGATAAAAATCCATTTATTCACAACATGGATTAAAAACAGCTGCAGAAGAACTGCTGTTCTCCCTGGGCTTTTGTGCTTTGTTGACTCTTCAGGGGTCCACTAGTTGTTATCACTCTCTGACTTCTATTTATGCACTCTCTACAAGCAAATTACTTTAGGGACTGTTGTCTTGAGTGCCAGGAGCTCATGAGATTTGGAGAAGGATCTCAAAGTTCTTTATATGAACTCCAATAATCTGCAGAAAAATACTATTAGTAAAAAGAAGGAACCTACTTTATGTAAATATCCTTGTTTAAAATAAAATGCAAAACAGTTTCTGCACATTGTATGAACACATTGGAAATTCTGATAGCAGGGTTGGAGATCTTTGTCTGCACACCGATTGCAAACCAGCAATGCAATTAACCGAATACAAATCACTTTGTGAATCTTAAACTTTGTAATTTCTTTGCATTATAAAAAAAAAATCATGCTTATAAAAAAATATAAATCATTGGAAGAAGTGCTAGTCTATTGAGTTTGTCCATTTTTCCATTCAGACTGGCAACATATTATATTTTTGCTTTACATACAAATGTTAAAGTTGCGGACAAGTAATCTCTCATTTCACCAGCCACTTTTCTGTTTTGAAAGAATATGGGATGCATTTCATCAAGTTCTGCCTTCGAGGTACGGTGGCTCATTATTGTTGGCTGGAAAGTCGGCAATCCAGGTTCAAGATTCTGAGCACCATGCAATAGGGTGAGCTCCAGATCCTGCCAACCTAGAAGTTGCATGCAAGTAGATAAATAGGTACCACTTCAGTGGAAAGGTAATAGCGTTATGCGATATGATAGTGGCCACATGAGCATGGAAATGTCTTTGGACAGTGCTGGCTCAAGGGCCTTGAAACAGAGATGAGCACTAGCCCCTATAGCTGGCAATGACTAGCAGAATAAAATCTGAAGGAACTTTTTTACCTGCCTTTGAAAAAGGGCTCAGTCCACATATCAGAAATATAGTAGCTTGTGCTGTGTGCTTGGTTTTATTTCTCTTTTTTCTCTTCCATTTAATCAGTCTGATTCTTATAAGCTTTCTGAACAACATCCCTGCTGTTTTGTCAGTGAGGTTTTTCAGAACTGATTTTTCCTTGCCTCCTTCCTAGTGCTGAGAGACTGACTGGCCCAAGGTAATCCAGCTGGCTTTGTGCCCAAGGAAGAACTGGAACTCATGATCTCCTGGTTTGTAGCCTTTTGCCTCAACAACCACACCAATCTGGCTCTCCATTACAACTTACCATGTATCTAAAAGGCAGCCTTTTCCCCTTCTTGCTATCTAGCTAACCAATGGTAAACTAAGAATAATCCATCATACAGCACAAAGGATCCGCACACACCCTCCATGTGATGCATTAGAAACTACAGATTGAATAGTTGTAGAAACAATCAGAACAAAAACCTGGACTAATTCTTCCTTATCGTGCCACTTTCTAACTGAAGACACTGCATTGCTCAACCTTCTTTGGATTAATGTAGTTCAGTTAGTTTCTGATTCAACTAAAGCCATGAAGTGACTGGTGCAAATGAGATTTTAGTCTTTATTTAGTTTCATGGAACCATCCTATATTAAGAGTATCTATGTAATTATACAGTACAATTTCGGACAATGATTTTATTTACTTATTCATTTATTTAAATAGGGTTATTGTACTGAAATGCTAGTGCACTATTTCAGCAATATACCAAAGGCTAATTTGCTTGGAGTAGCATCACCTCAGTTTAATAAATGAATCTGGATATCTAATAGGCTTTGAACAAATGAACCTTAAACTCCTTGATTTAATTTAGAGCTAGTTTCCAGACCTCAGTGCTGGAATTAAATTGAAGGAACTACCAGAATATTAAATTTCTATGATGAAGGTGAAATCAGCCATGATAATGGAACAACTACCAAGAAGGTAGATTTTTCAAAAGAAAACTGGATTTTTTGATAGCAAGACAAATAATATTATAGCACACAAACACAGAACCAGGCAAGTTCTATCTCAGGAATTCTGAGAATATAAGGAAAGAAGCATGAGAGAAGTTTACCTGGAGGAAATAATTTCTAAATAATCACAGGCAAGGACATCTTAACAGAAGAATTTAAAAAAAGTTGAGATGGCAGCAATCAAGCCCATTCCTACTTTACATGTGGTACACCTAAAAGGATAAGAGCTCAACTGCAAGGCATCACTTCAACTCAACTTCCTGAGTTCCTCTCATCCACAGACACCTCTGTCATAGTTCTATATAGTGTTCATCCCTTTAATATTTATAATCACGAAGAAGTGTTGATAATGAGCAATTTTTTTTTGGGGGGGGTGGAAAGATGCAAGACCTGTTCCTATCAATGAACCTCCATGGGCATTCCCAAAATGGGTATCACACTGTCAGGAATCCTTCATCAAACAACAGTAGGAAGCTTACAATATAGCAAGATTAGATAGGAAGGACATGTAAAAAGATTGCAATGGGTCACCGTTGCTGTTGTACAAATACTCTTATGAAAATCTCATAGTTCACATCATCCTTCAGAGTGTGCTACAAAGAATAATTGGTAATCACCCTGCAATTGTACAATCATTACTGCTGGTGAACAATTGCTGTACTTTTTTTTTCCAAGGGGAAGATCTCATATTGCCTTGACAATGGGTTTACTTGGAATGAAAAGAAAAAAGATAGAACATCTCTTTAGCTGGTTCATTCTAAAAGATTGTATGCCGGCCAGATTAGCTTTCTACAGATGCCAATTTCTGTAGAAATGGATTCAGCTATCAATCACCACTGATTTGTTCTATTTTAAAAGCAATGTGATGCAGAAGATTGCCTAAGCTGGCTTTAGCTATCTTAAATACTGGTCTCATTCATATTGCTTCCCCCTTAAAAATACAGATTTAATGATATACTAATATTCACATTTGTACTCATGATTTTTGTTTTACAATTCTGAAATTTTGGGACAATAGCTAATGAAATGACTATGAAAAAATTAATGAATTGTTGCTAACTGCATGTCACTTTTACAGCCATTCATCACCTTGGATAGCAGCATCTCTTATATCTTTACCAATGAAGGACTGAATACTATCACAGTGCAGGTCTCAGCTGGCAACATCCTTATCCAGGACACCAGAAACATTGCTGTGCATGGTGAGTTGACAAAAGGCAATTGAAGAGTTTTGCATACCTGCTTTCATCAAGTCTAAGCTTTGAGATGTAAGACCTAGCAAAAAGGTCTAAACTACACTTTCAAGGTACAGTTAAAATATATTTGGTAATAATTGTTTAAGGAAAGAGATATGAGAAAGAAGGAAGGATGTAGCACTCAGATTCACTACTACATTTTTCAGAAATACTTCAAAACAAATTGTTTTAATGATTGGATAGTACAGTATCACAGTCAAATCATAGTCATAGCCATGCATCTATCCTGCTTTACTAGGGGGAAAATAGCTTTTGGCTTCCTGAATATAGTACCAATCCATCTTTTAAGTTATACAGCACTAGGAATATTAGAAGCAGTGTGCAAGACATATGTTGTCTTAATCATGCCATCTTTTATTTCTGTTTTTTTTTTAATAAACTCTTAAACTTCAAAATTGATGATGTATCTTAGTTATTGAAGCACATTCTGTAAATCAGAGGCATTTTCAGAATGTTTCAAGGGAAGGTAGATAACCAAAGCAGCCACTGTATGCACTTATGCCCCTTTTATAAGTATGTTATTATATCAGAAATATGAAGGAAAATGGTAGAGTTTGTATCACAACAATGTGATACTATTTTCCTGATTTGGGCAGTAACACCACCCTCTACATATATTTCTGAATCTATCATATGTGTAGCATTATTTGGGTGTTTTTGAATGGTGGTGCAATGTATCATCAAAAAAGGGACACTGATGCTTTTGATTGCTTTTGGAAACATTTTGAAAATTCATCACATTTAGAATGTGGCAACCCCAAATTACTTGATAATGTTCAGGGCATAAATCAAGTTAGGCATATATATAAGGAGTTAATAGTATGGAAAAAGTGCACGTAAAAATATTTTTCATTCCAATAGAAACTCTGGATCAAATGTTCATGCTGTGCTGTTTTATAAAAGATTTGCTTTTGAATGCTAGAATATATAAGCTGAGCTGGAACTGTGTTTAGTATGAGTGCACATCATACATTTATATACATGAACACACACACACATTTGTACAAACATACACATGCATATGAAGTATATGTATGCATATACATACAGATAATACGTACTCACTCTGCAGTTTTCATCAGCTTGATAGATTTTGATAGATATTTGAAAAGAAAAAAAAATATAAAACTTACATGAGTGGAGGACAGTATTATGGTACTTATCTTAATCACAATGTTGCTGATGAATAGAGATGAGTGTTTTGTATTTCATTGTCCATTTTCAGCTGTCTGTAATCTTTAAGTTTCATTAAATTCCAAAAGAAGACATTCTGCAGACAGTCCTTGTATTTTTTTTAGATTCAGAAGTTAGGAAGGATGCAGAGTGACTGAGAGACTTACAGAAAATAGTAGTAGCACTAGCACAGCATTTTCTGACACTTCTCAACAATAAAGAAAGCTCAGAGATGTAACCCAAGTAAATTATAAAGAATCCTATGTAGGAGGTATAGAAACTGAGTACTCCTTTGCTGGGGAAGAATGATTTTAGGAAATTGTGTATCAGTGGGAAAGCTTTGAGAGCCAGTTTGGCACAATGGTTAAAACACCAGGCTAGAAACCAGAGGACCACGAGTTCTACACCCTCCTTAGGCATGAAGCCAACTTGGTGACCTTGGGCCAGACATGTGCATGCACACACACAAAGGAGATTTTTACATTATGTTCCTGATATCAAGTAAACAATTGGTCTTGAAGTGATATATGCCACTTTACAGAAAATATTCTCATGACTAACTGTAAAGTTTGGCATAAGGATTCTTTTCACATTTCTAATTCTGAATAAATGTGTCAATTTACTTTTTAGTGAATTGGATATTGTTGGAATGAAGATAGCTAAAAATGCCATATTTCTCTGAAAAGAAGCCCAAGCTTGATTTTTAGGGGTGGGCCTAATAAAAGCCCTACCTAGAAAATAAGTCCCGGAAATGGGCTTGGTCTACCGACCTCTTGGTGCAGTGCAGATACCTGTAAGTCCAAGTGCAGAGGCAGAGGCAGGGGAGGGGAATCAGGGGATTCAGACATGCTGCGTGGCTGCCTTGCTCACTGGAGGCTCGCGGGAGGCTTGTCCAGTGCCATCAGTAGCAGGTGGAGGCACGGGGGAGGGGGCAGGCAGGCAATCCCCATACCCCACATGGGCACCTGCCCAGTGTGACTGTGGGCAAGCTGACAGACAGTGGGATGGAGTGGGTGGTATGTTGGGATCGCCTGCCTCCGCTCTGGGCATCTGCTTTCACCTGGCTCTGCCATGCACTTTTTGCCCAGAGGGAGACAAAGTTTCATCTGCTTGCAAGTGGGACACTCTCTCATTTCTCCAACTGGGCAAAAAGTATTTGGTTTTTATGGTTTGCTTGGGAACAGAGTGTTTTGCCTGGCTGCGTCGCTTGGCGTCTTGCTCTGGTATGGTGCTGATGCTTGAAGAAGTGAGCCAGTGGTCATGTAGGCTCCTGCTGCACATGGCTGCCGGTGCTGCTGCCACCAGGCAGTTGTCAGGGTGTGGAGCCATGGGATCCTGAGGTAAGCCGGTGTGCGCATTGGGCAGCTTCACCTTCCATCTCATGATGGTGGCACTCAAAAAAATTAAGACACCCCCAAAATAAGCCCCAGTGCTTATTTTGGGCCCCAAAAGAAAATAAGACCTGGTCTTATTTTCAGGGAAACATGAGTAATATACACTGCATTATATATTGGCATGTATTTCTATCCATGTGTACCATCCAGGATAAAAAGGAGAAGGCCTAATATGATCAAACATGTTGATGTTGACATTTTCCTATCTTCGGGGAGACACGATTCATTTCTATATGCATTGTTACCTTTTGCTCCCACCCAATCAGCACTTAGAATTGCTAAATATAGAGCATGCCATATCTGAGCAATTCAAGGGGCGTGCACTATCTCATAGGCTAAGTACTTTTGGAGCACATCTTTGAGAGAAATTAAATTTCATTTCTATTTCATGAACATTAAAATTACTTATTTAAATATAATTAAACTGATTTATTCTTTGGTTGTCCTGTTAAAACATACAGTTTGGTGATAAGTCTTTGGGGCCTGTACTCAAAGCTTGGAGTTCTTGGAGGTCCTAGTCTTCAGTTTTGCTTCTCTGAACTAAGTCATTAGTATCAGGTCAGGCGACAGAATCTATGCTTCTAAAGCTCCAGTTAGGCTAACATGAAAATATAAAAACATATAAACATATAAAAACATCTTCAAAAATAAGAAAGAGAGTGAAGGAGAAAAATATGAGATAATGAGCAGAACTATCAGTAAAGATGAAGAATAAAGCAAACAAATAAGCAAGAAGCTAAAAGCCAAAGAAACCTTTTGTCTAGAGAAATGGTCCATTTATGACACATAAAACTTGTCTACCACTTAAATTACCTTTGCTCTACTGCAGGGATTTAATTTGGAAGTTATTTCTTCATGTCTCATGAACTGCTATACCCTGATTTGTCTGTCACTACCTTAATCTGATTTGTTTTGCATTATGTAGTCATGGCAGTACATAAGGCTAACAAACAGATATCTCTTTGCTTTTGGAAAACAGATTACTAGTACCAAGGATGTACTCAGTGGAGCACAAAGCATGTCAAATACAATAGAAGAAAACACTAGTTTATGGAACTGCTGCTCATCTTACTCTTGGTCCTGTTTAATTGCTGAACAATATTGATGAAATCAAAACAGTTTAGAATGCTAGGCAAGAGACAAATGTCACACAAAGGATTTATACAATTTATACCATTTTCTGATTTACTTCCTGCCTTTTATTTCAATCTTTTTTTTAGTTTCTTAGCAAAATTATTTTTAAAAATATCTCCTGTCAACTTATATCTCTCGTTTAAGTTTTAGATTTGTTTTCCTTTTTCTCTCTTTCAATTGACTCCTCTCAGAATCCTCCTGGGATATCGGGTGCCATCCTATGTTCAAGGTATCCCAAAGATTTTGTTTCCATACCTCACAAAACAGTCTGAAACCATCTTACGTTGTATTAACTTATGCTGCTATTACAATGCAGAAAACCCACAAGGATGATCATGATCCAGTCTTCGCTCATTTACCAATGGAATTGTTTGGAGAAAGCAAACAATAGCATCTGAGCATTATAGGAAACTATGCAAGAGGATGTCAGCTAAACAACTTACTACTATCTTAGTTTTCCTGACCTATTTCCTCTATTAAATTTAAAATCCTATAAGTTTTGAAAATGAGATGGTAGCATGCTGACAATTTAGAAAATTAGTACTTTCACAACAATGGTCTCTGCATCTTTGCCTGTAGTTGTGACAGTTGGATTGGATGATCAGAAATAAATTCTAGCTCACACATACAAAATGACATAAATTGTAGGAACAGCAGGGAAGGAAGAGCAGTAATGGCTTCACCCCAGAATTTGGGACCTGAAGTGAGGTAAGAGCCTATCCATAGAAAATGAACCATCAATCACATTTGTAAAATTGCATCAAAGAAATGAAACAGGAACAGAGCTGGAAGCAAGTGAACCCAACTCCAAAGCAAACAATATTGTGAGATTAGTCAAATCCAGAGGTGAAGTCCAAGTGAAGTTCAAAAAACACTAATGTGAAAGTTCCTGTATTTACTTATGAATATTATTCATCACTACTTTTTTTGTATGGAAGGTGATTAAAATTCTTTTGTATGGAAAGTTGTGACTTTATGTATACATGATTTTTATACTGAATAGAATCTTCTTCTCTATATATGGAGAACATATAGAGACATATAATTCACTGGAAAGTTAAAGGGAGATTATAAATATTTTATTAAATATATGATAATTTAATGTGGATGCTTGACATAGTGGAAACAACTTTTGGCATCTGAGAAAAATGTCAATTTTCTCTAGAACAAAAATGATTTTGAGAATTGTGCAGTATATGCACAGCACTCATTTTTACATATATGTATATATAGGTACACACAAATAAATATACACAATATTTTATATGTTTTACATTTCTGAGAATATATGGTTCTATAGGGTTTTTCTTAGCTATATGTAGAACTTTGTTGTATAATTTTATAATGAATGCATTTTAACTGTTCAAATGTAAACAGCCTTAATACTTCGTACTGAAATTTTAGTATGACACTCTTTCTTTGCAGAATATTTTCAGTCTCAGTTATTATCATTCTCACCCAATTTGGATTATCACAATCCTGATATCCCAGAGTGGAGAGAAGACATTGGCCGAGTCATCAAAGCAGCTTTAGTGCATGTGAGTATCTAGGGAAATCTACCAAATAATAAGCATAATTATCTTAAAGTTTGAACAGTCTGTAGAAGCACAATTCAGAAAAGATTATAATTTTCAGTTACACACCACAACTTTGATAAAGCTAGGCTTATCATTCTGATACACACATGCAGTTACCTAGATAAATATTGTATAAAACTTTTCAGCACCCAACAAATCCAGACTTGGGTTGTTTTTTTTAAAGATGTTTGTTTTGTTCTGTTTTTTAATTGTTTTCTTAGTACTAAAATGTTTTGCAGTCCTTGAAGTATTATCTGTGCAACCTTTGATGATAAGAAGATACAATCATTTTGTAGATAAAATATTAGGAGGGATTAATTATAATATACAATTTTTCCAGTGAATCCATGATTGCTAAGTCTGTGCACGTATGTTTGTTGTTCAAGATGAATATATTATCTGTCTTCATGATCAATGCAGCTTAATTGACTCACAGAATGATGCTATCTTTATGTTCATTTCTATAATTATGTTCTATGTCTTCCACCTTAGCAAATATTATAGAAATACTGCAATACACAGTGTCTGTTTTTAATTCATCAGAAATAAATTCATTGATTTTTAAAAAGTATATGAACCCTTTCATTATTTTTTTTGCCATTATTATGCAGGCTTTTAATAAACAAATAAATGCATCTAATCTTCCACATGGTTTTTCAATTTACTCTATTTCTTCTGCTTAAAAGATATACAATGAAATCCTGATTAACAAGTTCAGTGTTGCACAAAAAAAAAAGATAAAGAAAAGCATTCTCTGGCTTTTCCCAACAGAAAATAGAGGAGCTTTGAAAACTACTTTTTTTCTTGCTACATTACAAAAGAATATGAAAAAGCATTTCTTTTTGTAAACTTATTTCTGTTGTTTTAGAAACATCCGCCTTCAGTGTACTGATCAAAGCTTTCCACAACCATAAGCTCAGCCATAAGCACTCCATAAGGCAGTAAACATTTTTTTTTCTCATCTCACCTTTGGCAGGATAAACAGTTGATAATGTGTGAGGATAAGTCTCAGGGAAAGTGAGAACTTGTGTGGAAATTATCAATATCCAAAAATTCTCCTAAACCAAGACCACTTCTCTTTACCCTTCTTTGATTTCTGGGCTCCCTCCAGTTTCTGTCTTCATATCAATATCAAGACTTACTCTTTCTACAGCCAGGCCATATATTTCACATTCTTTTCCTTAGCCCGATGTATTGTGGTGACCGAGATCTAGCTTGCTTAGAAATCCTATCTTAGGCTACAATGGACATCTTGCTCTCTATTCTTTCTTCATACTCTTTCAAAACATAAGAAGCTGGTTATGGAGCTGGGCAGGACTGATATATTAGTGGTTGACTTCTGTGGCTGATATCAAAACTGTAATTGTGAAGCAGACAGCTCAAGCTTGATTTTTAAATGTTTTCAAACAGTATACTGTGTGTCAAACATTGTTTCAAACAGTATACTGTGTGTCCTGCATTTATTCAGTGTATTCTTCAAATCCACTTGACACTTCTTTTTAAAACAAATTACAAACTGATTGACAGCCATATTAAAATATAAAACAGAATGAAATATAATTCCCTTGTACAATGTAAATCTATACTAGAAAATTCCTGTTCTCCTAAGAATTAGATAGTCAAAATAAAAAGAGAAATTATGAATTCTGTTTATTAAATAGAACTTATTATCATATTTCCTTTTAAGAGAATACTGATTTTTGTAGTCAATAAACACTTTTGTGAAAATTTGTACTCTCTGTTTTAATAGTTATATATATAGCTGAATCCATGCATTTTTATGTATTAAAAAAACAGAAGGATTTTGAAGAAGGATAATAATTAGGATTCTATTTAATGTTTCAGATCATTCTATCTTTAAAATAAAATTTATTGTGTGTGAGAGAGAAAAGGGAGGAGAGAAGTAGGGAGGAAGAGAGAGACAGAGAAAGGCACACAGACAGACAACAAGGTATCAGGGGTTGAAATGTATCAATGGAATGTATATCTCTTTCAATCCAGTATAAATTAGTCCTGGTTAGGATGGCTATATATGATATAGATGATAGATAGATGTATTTTATATATAGAACTATTACATTAAAGGTTTCCTTTATAAATTGTTGAATAAAATGAAAACAACTCTATTGGTACTATAAAAGGATTTTAAAAAAAGAAATCTACAAACATATATTGTTATGCATTCCTCTGTTGTATCAAGTTATATTAGAAACATGTTCCCTTTTTATCTAATATTATGACTTTTTCTACACTATTTGCCCATTGCTTCTCCAAAAAGAGAGTGATTTTGGTTCTCTTAACATTGCTAAGTTAAGGAACATTAAGCTGTCATTCTATCCTACTAACTTAACACACACAGGTCTTCCAAAAACATCATATAGCAAAATCACAACATTATTTACATGACATATGATTGTCATTATATAACATTACACATTACAGAGCAAGAAACAGGTCTGCTTTTGGGCAATGTTTACCCACTATAAATACACTAGGTGTATATTTGGCTCAAAACCTCATTTTTTTTCTGCTACTGTTTAGAGTTTGTTGGGAGTTAAACGACTTACAAACTAAGGATGTAGCAATAGCATGTACTAAATAATCCTCTGTTTTTATTTTTTTTCTCACTTTGCTTAGGTGACTGGTATACCCAAAGAACAAATTCTTGTAGCAGTATTCCCTGGATTACCTACCTCTGCTGAGCTCTTCATCTTACCACATCAAAACATATCAGAGAGAAGGAAAGATAGTGAAGATTTGGAGCAGGTGGGGTTTTCCTTCTTTCAGGTGGTTATATAACTGTTAAACTGGCTCTGAACTGAAGAGAATATCAAAGTACTATACTCTAGGACAACGTTTCTCAACCATGGCCATTTAAAGATGTGTGGACTCAATTCTCAGAAGCATCACTGGCTGGGAAATTCTGGGAGTTGAAATCCACACATCTTCAAGTGGCCAAAATTGAGAAACAGTGACCTAGAATGTTTAAGCTTGCCAAACTTTCTGTATAAATATTGATTTTGTCTTTAAACTAGTGATTGACAGCCACCCAAAAATGGAAATCATCAAGTAGATTTTCTGAGCATATGATTTCTTATTAGAACAATTTATAAAACATTTTGATAGACATGTCATCAGACGTGAGATATGAGTTTGTAATAAATTAAAACACAGTACTTTAAAATTTGCATCTAAGAATTTAAGTCAGCTTAAAAATATAGTATAACACAAAAACATGCAGTAGAAGCAATAAAAATTGTTATGACCACAAGAAAATAAAATACACAATGAGATAGCATACTTTTGTTCTGCAAAGATTTTTTTGGTCCCTTCAAAATTTTTGACTCATAGGTCCTACAGATTTCTTAGTAAGATTTCAGAAGTGATTTGCCATTGCCTGGCTCCTCATATTGAGAGAAGGTGACTCACACAAGGTCACTCAGCTGGCTTTGTGCCTAAGGCAGGACTAAAAGCCATGGATTCCCAGTTTTTAGCCTGATGCTTTAACCACTGCACTAAGTTGGCTCTCTCTGCGAAGATACTACTAAGTAAACAGAAAGTTACTAAAGAGATTTATTAAAGAGATTGGAAGCAGAAAAACATAATATATGCTTGAAAAAAAGAAATCAAATGTCATCTTGTACAAATGAAAGTATTAGGATATAGGGACTATAAAGATGCTTTTTGGACCTAGATAAAATGTATAAGAAGAAATATATCACTCATTCATTCATCATGAATAGAGCTCTGGTGACGCAGTGGTTAGAATGTAGTACTGCAGAGCTAACTCACTGCTCACTCCAGGAGTTCAATTCTGTGCAGCTCAAAGTTGGCTCAGCTTTCCATCCTTCTGAGGTCAGTAAAATGAGGACCCAGATTGTTGGGGACAATATGCTGACTCTGTAAACTGCTTAGATAGGGCTGTAAAACACTATGAAGTGGTTTATAAGTCTAAGTGCTATTGCTATTGCTATCATTAAGTTTATAATTTATGTTCCTATTATTACAACTCTGAATAACAGTTAACAGCTGTATCTAAGTATGATCTATCCTCTGTTTGCTACATTCTTCCAACTCATGATTGAAAATGCTCATAAACACCAACAAATTAAAGAGAATTGGTTGTTGTATCTTATGCTGCCTTTGATATAGCTTGTATTAATCTGACTACAAGGATCTCTGAATCATATGTTTGCTCCATCCTACTTTGCATCAGATGCAAATTACTTCAACATGATTCCAAACTGTTGATCTTTTTTTTCTGATTTTAATTCTTCAGCTTTGTACATACAATTAACACAAAGTGCATAAAAACTGCATGTGGTTTAGATGATAACTTCATGAGCCCTTTCTGCATCTGGAAGTAAATTTTCTTAAACTCAGATAAGCATAATTTTCAGTAGATGTGTATAAAGTTACACTATTAATCAACATGAATTTGATTAGATAGGCAGTAGCTAAATCACAGTGCAAAAAAAAATAATCCTAAAGCAACAGGCAACCAATTCAAGATTGCTTTTTGAACTGCAACAAAACATTCAAGTTCTTTTTGTACCATATCAATGGACTGTGTGGGATAGAAGACAAATGGTAATAGCTGTAGAAAGCAGTATGTATAGTAATGTTGTAATAAATTCCCCTAAGTAAAAAACTGGCCACACTTTTGATTAAATTTGAATGATAATTCTTCCGACAGTTATTTTTTTCACAGAGCTGAGACTGAAGCTAGGTACGGCAGTATCACAAAGTGGTTGTGATAAAACATGATAAAACAGGGATGCTAAAGTTTTCCTTTTTGCCTACACTAAAAGTTTGTTTATTTCCAGATGAGAGAGAGACTGTAACCGAAAGTTTTCCTTTTTGCTTAACACTAAAATTTCATGTTACCTTTACCAAAATAGTAGAATATTGTTGCAATTGATATCCAGCAATCATGATCAGTGAGTAGCAACGAAAGGGGTTGCCCAACTCTGGATTAAACAAAAGCGCTCTCGTTGTTTGCTCAGTATTTTTTTTTTAAAGCCCAACCATTTTTTGCCTATATAACTCTAAATTATTTAGCCAATTTGAAGGGAGCTGCAGTTATTTAACTTCCTTCCATTTTCCTCTTTCTTTTTTTTCCCCTTTCCATTTTAATCATGCCTTGAATTCTTTGAAATATAGAACACTGTCACAGTATACAACTGCCTCTGTCCTTTCTATAGACAAATATAATTGTATCAAATTGATTTTTACTGTTCCAGAAAATTTCTGACATGCCAACTGTATCAATATTCTCTTCTGGTATCAGGCAATTACTGTAATTGATATAATCAAAATTTAATGGAACATACTGTATTTGGAATAATTATGTAGAATATTTCAGCAGGTGCAGCTTTCCTAGTCTTTGTACATTGCATTTAGCTTATACCTGTCAAAATATTTCTTCCAGAAAACAATTAAATGCATAGGGCACTTTAATTTTTTAAAGATTTTCTTGCCTTACACACAAGTGCTTTTCCAGATTAATTGGCTTCTATTTCATTTGTTCTAACACACTTAAGGTGCCAGATTTGATCTTTAAATCTATCCAAACATGGGACCAAGAGAACTGAATGACTGCCTTTATGTTCTAACCCAGACTTTTTCTTTCAGGAAGTTTACTGAGGAAAAGGACTTTTACATTGACATTATTGTACTTTATCTCTCAAATTCTCTCTTTGATTCCAAGTGAAAACATCTTCCCTCCTCAGTTTTTAATCAGTTCTGTGTTTCAGTTCACCATTCTAGTAATCAGAGATGTCTTTTTTGAAATTTCCAAGGAGCTAGTCTTATAATGGGACTTTACAGCAAATTTCATTACTCTTGCTGATAGCCTGCTAAATAGGCATGGTTGTCTAATAATCCATAGCATATATATTACAATTGTTCATATAAGTGTTGAGCTGAAAGACTTCAAATAAAAACATATGATAAAGTGAAATGGATATGATTAGGGAAGAGGAAGCTTTTGTTTCATGATGTTTTCATTCTACTACCAAGGTCATTGCAGAAGAAACTGAGTTCCCTTTTGGCAGCAGCCATTTCTCTGACACACAGTTGTCAAAGAAATAATGATGTGTTATAATTTAGCACAATTTAAATGTAGCTTTGGGGACATTTTCACATTATGTCTTCATATTATACCTTAATCCCTGCTTTACAGTGGTTAACATGTCCTTGAACCCCTAAGAAGGCTGTTAAATTTCTGTCATTTAGTTAGGTGAACCCACTGGACCTAATGGGTAATTCAAAAGTTATAAGCTTACCAAAATGCCTATTGACAAATTTATACTTTTTCTGTAGATTTTTTTAGCTTTCTCTAAAATGATTGGGCATTGATCTTAGGTTTTTCTGAAAGCAAAACCAAGCACAAGAAGCCATATTCTTTTGTGTGTGTGTGTCTGTGTATGTGTGTGCATGTGTGCATGTGCAAAGACACACATATAAGTAAGTGTGCATGAGTGGAGAAAAAGAGAAAGAGAGAATTACAGTTGGAACTAAATCTGCTTCAGCTCTAGTTTGTCCCAAATGCAATCTTACAAATATATTTCTGTGACTGATAAATAATGTAACAGCAATAACTTAGTAATTAAAAAATGCAATATAATTGCTATAAAAGGCATTTTTCTGCCACTCCACTCTCAATTCCAACAGCGTTACTTCCAGAAGTTTTTTTACCCTTCTTCATATTTTGGCGTTATTCTGACACACAAAAGGATTCTTTTTATATGTGATTGATATAATAATTCAGATTTTAGAAAGAATTAACTTGGTGAATTACTTTGCTGTTAATACACAATATTTAACTGTGTCTTCTTCTACCCATCGTCAGGCTGTTGAAATCCTTTTCAGTGCTCTAAATCAGAACCTGGTTCAATTTGAGTTGAAGCCCGGTGTGGAAATAATTGTTTACGTCACTCAGTTAACATTAGGTAAGTTGGCACAGGAGAAAAGATCTAGGGAACACAATGTAATATCTTATGAGCAGCTTATATTCTTCTGGAAGAAAAATAAACATTAAAGAAAGTTATCTATCGATCCTGGGCATTGTTCTTGGACAAACTGGTACTGAACTTTTAGCAAACAGTCAGAAAAGCTTGTTAGGTATTCTGGGAGCTGTCCAAATACCTCTCAATGGCACTAGGTGGGTGAAATCCGATCTAAGTAGTATCCATTTAAATATGTTTTGGTTGAAAGAGAATGAAAAGAGAGGTGCCTGAGAAATCCCTACTCATAAATCTAGGTTTAATTGGGGGATAAAACAACTGAGGTACCCAATTCAAAGAGAGGGTTATTTTTGAAAATGCTTAATCTGGTACTTAATCTGGATTGATGTTCAATAGAAATGAAATAGTATATTTATAAAAACATGACTATGGCATAAACAAGATATTGATTTCTCCAGTTCTTTGTCCTTCATTCAAAACCCAAACATATTTTTATTTTTATAACCGAGTACATGAAGAACAGAAAACACTGGCATTTTATTTGGTTTTCCTCCCGTAGGCAGCAACCATGACAACTAAGAGTTTTTAAAAGGGAAAATATAAAGTTTTCTTCAAGTATATCTCAATTCCTGGTGACTTCATATTAAAATTAAAGGGGGGGGGGAATAGGAAGTGATTTGTTCTTGGCTCAAATGGCTTTTCAAAACTAAAAGGATAGTTGATAATTGAAAGCAATTCTCTTTCATCAAATTGATGAAAAGTGA
Organism: Oxyrhabdium leporinum; assembly: GCA_032468155.1. Taxonomy (NCBI): domain Eukaryota; kingdom Metazoa; phylum Chordata; class Lepidosauria; order Squamata; family Cyclocoridae; genus Oxyrhabdium; species Oxyrhabdium leporinum. The sequence continues at coordinate 27,836 of JANHFL010007023.1, read as the reverse complement.
GAAAAGAATGAAGAATTTGTTTTCTGCATAGCATTAAAAACTACAGCCAACATTATGATAAAGTCATGTTTGAAAACGGTTGACTTGAGTCTTTTGCAAACACTGTTCCCAGTTAGCAGCTGTCTCTAGCATAATTGTAATATATCAAACAAAGACCACAAAACAGGGAGCAGATACAAAAAGAGCATATGGCGTGAATAAAATGGTTTAGTTACTAGGCAACCTGCTGTTTCTTTTTCATTATGGAGGTACTTGGAATCTTGAGGGTTTCAAGGGAATAGTATTGATCCCTTACCATACCCCTGACTACAGCACACAAACAGAGAGACACATACAAATACACACACACACATCTTGCTAATGATAATAACCTAGTAGCAGCGAAGGCACAAGACTGATACATTCTGCCATCTGTACATTTAATGACTATATCTTATGTATAATATATTTTTCTACCCCTCAGCACCTCTTGTTGATTCTGATGCTGGACACAGCAGCTCTGCAATGCTGATGTTGCTCTCAGTAGTCTTTGTTGGCTTGGCTGTTTTTTTAATCTACAAGTTTAAAAGGTATGTTGGTACTTCTTTTTACTATTCCCAAAAAATCTGCTAAAACATAATGCAACACAACACAAAACAAAACAATGCAGCTGATTTTCCTATAAATAAGTTTAAGAATTCAGCAAATTTTGGGAAAGAGAGACTTGGAGATACTTTACTCAAGGAAGGGAAGCAAAGATGAGTTCAAGGCATTCATTACAAGTATGGGCATCAGTCTTGTATACCAAGATAATGAACGTATGACTTCACTAAACCTATAAACTTAGGAATCAGTAATGTACACATTCTGAACTAATTGTTCAAGCCATTATTGGCAGAGCCAATTCTCCTCAGTTCATTGAGTTACGCTGAACAAAAGTGCCTCTTTTCAAAATGAGAACAATAATGAGTGCCAACACTGTAACTTCAAGGGGATAAGCATTTTTGCACTTTTTCTTGCACTTTTCAGATACGGTAGGAAAATACTGTTTATTATTAACCAATAAAGCTGGTTGTGCCTCTGATTAGTAGCTGCTGCTCATTTAGTCCTTGGTCACTGTTTCATTATTATTATATCTAACTTTCATATGAACATCATGGAAATTAGCAATAACAAGTTTAAATGCATAAACTTCTAAATATATACGTTTCCATTCAGTGGTTTCTATCATCATCAGATTTAACTGGTATACAGATTGCTGAATACCCAGAGTCCAAGAATTAGCACATAAAATATAAGTAGCAGAGCTATTTATAGAGAGCATAATTATAAATTTGGAAAGACATAGTAAGAGTTGAACTTGTCTTTAACCCCTCTGGGTCATACTCAGTTATGTCCATTAGCTAATGGATTGGATTTTCTATTGAGATCAAACAATTCTCTCTTCCCAGCCTGCTCTGTAAATGAAGTAGATATATTTATATTGAACAAGCAGAAGTCACTTCACATAACATTACATACATTTTTTTCAGACTGCTTTCATCTACATTTTCCTGGTTTTGTAGTGTTGCTTTATTTAAAAAACAGTTATAAAATGTTTTCATATAGGTATTGTATCTTGGGATTTATATATGTTTTGATAGTTGGCTAAAAATCAGTGTTATTACTGATTTGTTATTATCATCATCACCTACATCTCAATACCCTGCCCACTAAAATGAAAGAAGGTCAATGCAGCTGATTGCTTTTTCCATTGAAATATCTGTCAATAAGGAACTGAATTTTCTCTGTTATCAAAACCAGCACAATGTTTGCTTGCTGAAAGCATGATGGATTGACTGATAGACTGCATTGACTCCAGCATTGCCTTTTCAGGAAGCAAAATATTTGTCATTTTCCCAAAAAAGCTAACAGAGTTTCCCCATGTTGTTTAACTGATCTTTCAGATGGTGTACAGTATTTTGGGAAACTTGTATAATTGTAACTCCATAAATGACTACTGTTTCACAACTTCAAGAAATCTTAGGGCTTTTACTAAAGATAGTAGAAATATTTGTATATGTGCATACAGATTTTATATCTAACCATCATTGTTTATGAATATTTGGGAAAATATGTAAATATGTAAATTGCAACATTTCATTCATTGAAGGAAATCAATTATGGCTACATTCTGTATTTCTTAGGAAAATATATTTAATCCTATTTTCAAGTGTTTTTCAGGATGAAACAATGATATACTTAACACTTCAGTAGGTCAGTGAGCCAAAATGACAGAGAACAGACATAATTATCTTTTTTTATGAAAAATGCACTTGCAGAAGGTTATCAAATCTGGCTGCAACTTTACAAGGATCTGCCATATTTGAAATAATGAAGTTATTCATCACAAACCTAACTACATTTTTATTTTTATCATAATGATTCATGCCATCAATAAAACAGTCTTTACAATGAAGATAATAGGCTGAGAGCTTCACACGGTCTTTCTATATTGTTTCTATTTAATTATGTGATGCAATGATAGTTGCTTATTCATTCATAGTACACGTCTAATGGGTAAAATGTTTCATAACTCTGTCATTGTTAGTGCTGTCACCAAGAAATGAGAAAGAAGATTAGATGTATTGCTAACTTACAAATAAACTCTAACTCTAATTCTAGTCAATGAATAGTTGATCAGTAGCTGCATTGCATTGCAAATAATTTAGGATATAATATTTAGAATGCAGTTATCCATATCAGTACAGTGCTTCTATTTAAAAATATTTCCACTATTCAGAGCAGTGTTGCAGAAACTTTTCAGACCAAGAGCTTTCAGACCAAGACTACCAAGAGGTACAATATTTGAGTCATGTTCCAAAATATAGATAAGGATACAAAAAAAGTGGCTGGTAACAGGAGAAAAGTTTTATTTGGCCTAATTTTGAACCCAAGTTTCAGAAGATACATAGTTTTATCTCAGATAAATGTGTATCTGCCAGAAGTTACCATTGCTTGGGCAAGAACTTTTTCTTTCTTTTTATGACTGTAATTTTGGGTAGAGTCAGGGTGACTGGATAGAACTGAGAATTTACTGGCTGGATTCCCTTCCTGACGCTTACATGGAATTCTCAGCAGATATTTTTATTTTACACCCTAAAGAGAGAAACTTCTGCCACTACCCAGGATTGAACTTTCAACCTTCTGAGTGAGGGGTGAAACCATGCCACTCCTTGGGCAAGGACATTAAAGACAGAGCACGTAATATATTTCAGTGGTTTTTAACATTTTATTTGGCTACCAAGATTCTGCAACAAACCTCTTAGTAACCCTCCATCCAACTGCGAGTAGAAAATATGACAGAAATAAAGATTATAGAATACCTATTTACTGTGAAAGAAAGGTGTGGCAGAGATAGGGGAATCAGGCATTTAAGTGAGATAACTTAAGCCTGTGTGTTTCCATTTTTGCAGGCTGCTGAAGAGTAAATAAGTGCTGCTAGTAATGCACAGCTCCAAATGAGAATTTAACAAAAAAGCTTTATCTGTGCCAAACATGAATTTAAATTAGAGATACTAGGTACAAATCTAGCTATGCTTCATTAATTTTATGGCTGATAGAATGGGAAGAGATTGTTTCTCCATAAGCAGAATATTCACCTAACCTTTGTCAACCCTGCATTGAGCAAATAATAGCAGAACACCATATATCATAGTGGATACTTGATAGGACATGAGTGAGATAGGGCACACTTGATAATTTTGGGGATAGAAATTTGATACTTAAAACAAAAATATACATTTTATTTAAGTAGTTCTAACCAATTGCAGACAACAGTCAATTCATAAACAGTAATACAAAGCTCACAACCCGTCTAGTTAATCTTTCTCCCTGCTGGATGTGAAATTAAAATCCAGGGGCAGAACATTCTGAGCAGGAATCCTAGTTATGATAATTTGAACATTAACAAAACTTTTTTGAAAATTATGAACCCTTAAAAAATTCAGTGTGGTAAGATGTAAAGTGGTAGGCATGCTTGCTTCATGCCCCATCTTTCTTACATACACATGCATTTAATTGTACCTCTTTTTAAGTTCAGTCAAATAATTCAAAAGGGCTTATATTACAGAAATGAATTTGCCAATGGGTCCTTAAGTTGCATCTCTCAGTCTTTCTTGGAATTGGACATAAAAGCAATAACTTACTATCTTGTACTTTTTTGTAGTAGGGCAAATATCTCAATATCTTCAGTGTTGCCACCCAAAAATATGATCATGTCTGATAGCAGAGTTAAACTAGGGAGTTCAAAACCATTAGCTGTTGATGGGATTTTTTGTAAAGGGAAATTGGACTAGACATGGGGGATGGAGCTCTCAACCTCTCATAGTATTAATGGCTATTTGGTAGCTTAATTCTCAATTTCTGGGTGTGAAAGTAAACAAGAACTATTACTAGCCTATATATATATATTTCAGTTTTGTAAATACATCTGTTGATTCCTATGCAATGTACTATTGCAATGTACATTGGCCTGGTCCAGCAAAACTATCTTTAATTTTTTATAATACTGTTTCAAAGAACATCTCACTATTTAGGATTGAAGAATCTGCAGCCTAGTCTATTGTGATTATTTGGATTTTATCTCATCAGGAAAGCAATGTGCTTTTTTGTGATGAGATAGAATTCCAGCTAGAATATTGGTTTTTATTTAGCCAACATAGGGAAAACATGTGTCTGCATCAATTTTTAATGTTATAAATTGCTACAATTGGCACTCTGCTGACATATATGCGGGAGTTTATTAAAGGCCTGCATAAAGCAAGAGATGCTATTGGATATGGGCACATGGAAGAAAACTGGAAGGAATAAAAAGTATCTTACTGTGAACAAAATGATGATATAAGAAAAATATTAATTGTGTTATATATTCTTTCAAAATTAATGTTTGTGTGTATATCCTTAGGGAGCTTCTGCACACACAATCTAAAACCGACTGAAGTGAGTCTATATTTCTTCACCATGGCAGGTGTAAAAAAATTGGTTCAGCTTCGTTGTTATGTGTACAGAGCAGGAAAAAAAATCCTTTCCTAGATTCGTCTTAAAATTACATATACAGATAATCCTTGTTTGATGACTGCCTTATTTGCTCAGCATTCACTGTTACAACAACAATGAAAATTTAACTTAGTGACTAATTCCCACATTTGTGACCTCCACAGGTCTATAAAAAAGGGAAAGCTGAAGTAAGATGGAAAGCATCCTGTTGTCTTTGTTGTTTAGGATTAAATCTCAGTAGAGATTTAGTATAATGACAATAGTTAGTTACCATACTAGAAATGATGGGCAAGCTGCTACTTGTCTCCAGAATTACTACAGGTAGTCCTCGACTTGCAACAGTTCATTTAGTGACCATTTGAATTTAGAACAGCACTGAAAAAAGTGATTTATAACCGTTTTTCACACTTATAACCATTGCAACCCATGGTCATGTCATCAAAATTCAGTCAGCTTGGCAACTGACTCATATTTACAATCTACCAGAGTCGTATGATCACGTTCTGCAATCTTCTGATAAGCAAAGTCAATGGAGATGCCAGATTTGCTTAACAACCCTGTTACAAATTTAACAAGTGCAGTTTCACTTAAAACTGTGGCAAGAAAAGTCATAAAATGGGGCAAAACTCACTTAATAAATGTCTCACTTAGCAAGAGAAATGTTGGGCTCAATTATAGTCATAATCTGAGAACTATCAGTACAACATTTCAAAACTAAAAATAAACATTATATAAATACATTTGGACCTGAGGGAAATTTAGAAGAAATCCCCTTTTAAAAAGAAAAAAAAAGTATATAACATTTTCAATAAGAAAATAGTAGATCAATACTATGGTAGAAAACACTCTGTGCATATTGGACCAATGTCTACTTTATTTAAAAGTTCTAATATTCATTAATCATATCCTAATTTCCCTTTTTGATCTGGCTAAAGATGACCACACTGCCACTAAAAGAACCATAGGAATTTTTTAAAAATAATATTTTAATATATTCTTAAAAACATACTTAAAACAGAAGGGCATATTTGGAGAAAAAAGTGAAATATTTAATGTCAAGAAGTCTGGACTGCCTTAACTGATCCAAGTTTGTTTTATAATTCTAGCAGTATTCAGACTGACGGCACTATCCCTTTAGTTTTTCTACTCTAGTCTACTATGATCTACTATGTTCAGAGAAGGAGAGATTTAACGAGTTCAGGAAATTCAGTTCTTTCATTAGTATATCTAGATCTATACAGGAGTGCTTTTTGTCTTGATGAAAGTACTGTTGAAGCATAACTTCAAGGAACTTGACAAAGTGAGCACTTTCCTATTTTTAAGCAGCAAAGTGAGCAAGAAAAATGGCTTCTGCATATGTTCGTAAGCCACTTTTATCAAAGTAAAATGTCTGTTTAAGACAGATCAGCCTGCCTTTGTCTTTTAATTGAAGATTCAAGATAGAATACGTTGCTTCTTCAGCATAAAGCATCTTACTGGGGCAAGCCTACCCTGCATACTCCTTTATGCCCATCCAAGTTTAATCAAAAGGGAGAAGAAATTTCTGAAATGAGACATTCTATTCATTAAGCTCTGGACATTTCCATATGAATTTCCCATACATTGTTCTGGAAATGTTTTCACTAAGGTGACTCATGTCACATGGTAATAAAATTTGGATTATGTTAAGAATATCGAATTTTATTTGATTTTTCCTTGTTCCTCTTATCTACTGTAACATGACAAAGAAGAGGAAACATAAAACCCATTTAAGTTTAAAAGGCAGAACAGTCAGCATAGATACTAGGGCCAGAAGCAGAAAAGAAACCAGGCAAGCTTTCCAAGAAATAATGACATATTTATATGAGTTATTAATGACCTAATTAAAATATATAAAATCAGGCAAGCATGCACCAAAGCTAAATGAGCTTGGCTCATAATCTGCAAGTGTGCTGGGACAATCATACACGTCTTAAAAGATAAATCATAGGAAAAGATCAAAGGTACCTGATAACTTTATCCTAAAGAAAATAAGATTAAGCAGAAGTGTTGACTATTTTTCCTCCCAGCCACTTAGCAGTCATTTAAAAGGATGTCAAAAGGAGTGAATAAAGGAAGAGTCACAAAATATTTATTTTGTAGAACACTCATGTTAGCTGTAATTGCCTGGGAAAGGTATACATTACCATTCAGATTTGTTAAATACTTTCTGTTATTTTTCTCTTTTTGATAATTATTGGAACAAGTAAGCTCCTTATTTAAAAATATCATTTTTGTTGTCCTGGATTCTTTCTCTTTGATATGTTTGTGTTGAGATATGTTTCAGTTACTATCACTATTGTTTAATAAGATTCTCTGAATCTGAATTAATTAGTTGACATCAAGTCTTCTTCATTATATCACATAAACTATTCATCAGTAGAAGATTACACTATTTCCTGTTTGTTATAGAGCTTGTAGGTTGACGTGACTACCAAAGACACCAATTTAATGACAAAAACTAGAATGTATCTCATCTGATATGTAGGGATTTAAACTCTATGGTATGTGTTAGACGTTCGGGTTTGAAGAAGAGACAGTCTGTTGTACATGGAGGTGGTTCTGCAATCCAGCAGAATCTAGCACAGTGGGGTAAAGCACAATAGGGGCACTGGAAGTCTATTGTGGTAACTGTGAGTTTTATTGTGTGATGTCGTTCACCATTTTCTATCAGTTTTTGGTGGTCCCTATCTTCAATGCTACTGGAAGCTTCATAGTACAGGGCTCACCAGTGATATGTCTGCATTCTGACAATCTGGGTTCTGGTTGTGACTATAACTGCCAGTGGTCACCTCCACCCATTATTTTACTACTTCCCCATTGCCACAGGACTCAACAAATAAGAGAGGATTTGCAAATGAGCTGTTGATGAAGCTGAATTACACAAGAGAAATCTCTATCAATGGAGTTCTAAGTGGAACAGCTGCCATTCTCTCAGTAATTTAGTAGTACAGAGAATCTTTACAACTGGAGGCCTCTTTTCTGCAGTGGATGACCAGGAAGTCTAAATATCTTGTCATGCTCTTAATGCTCTACTACCATGTCTGCTGGACGTACCTTGACTGCTGCACTGTTGGTTAATTTTTTTCCACTCAGTGTGCCAGAACCAGTCTTCATATGGGATAGAAAAATACCTCATCTCACCAAGAGTCTCTCAAAATTTCCAGAGGATTTTGGTTAAGGTTCAGATTAGAGAAGTCATTTTTTTCCATTCCAATGCTCCATGAAGCCATCTCTTCCACAATTGCTTCATTAAATAATATTTTACCAGGTTAGAAATACAGCAATGAAATTCTACAAAAATGTGATCCAGTGGAAATTTTTCTCTAGTTGGGGTACAAAAAAAAATATGAAGGCTCGTTTTGTAATATAGCACCGTAAATTAAATCTTTTTTCCTTTTGTTCCTTTTTTTTCTTTTATTCCTTCCTTCCTTCCTTCTTATAGTTTGTATTAAATGCCTACGGTGTCAGGTTTCATAAACTGAATATTTAAGTTTTGTGTTTTCCAGATCTGACTCTCTTATGATTTTTTTCTAACAACGTGAATACTTTCTCCTATATTCATAGTAAAATTAGTCCTAGCACTTTCAGATACATTTTAAAAAGTAAATTATACTCCTCCTTTCTTCCTTTTATTTTTGTGATACAACTTAGCCAAATAATAAGTCATTATTATTATTAAAAAGATCAGTATCTGTGTTATTTAGAATAGTTACCTGAGGATCTGTTTCTTTTATATGCAGGAAAATTCCATGGATCAACATCTATGCTCAAGTGCAACATGACAAAGAACAGGAGATGATTGGTTCTGTCAGCCAAAATGAAAATGCACCCAAAATTACACTTAGTGAATTCACAGATCCTGAAGAACTCATGGACAAAGAGTTGGATGCACGGGTTATAGGTAAACAGCAGGGGAATCCATTCAGTGACAGTGATAGTCATCACCCCTTAATTAGATATGCCCAACCTAAGGACCTTGTCAGTGTGAAAGGAGGAGGAAAAGTGTTCATAATGTTTTATGTAATTAATTCATATGATGTTAATTCAAAGTCTTGGCCAAAATATAATTATACCACCCTTAAACATATAGGGAAAAATGCTTCTCATTCCTCCATTGATGAATATAAATATTTCTCAGACAAAATAGATTTACATTGACAGAAAAGATGAGAAATAAATTGTCAAGTTTAACCAACAGACAGGACTGTTTTAACTTAAGGCAAACTCACACCAAGACATTAAGATAAATAATATTTATTAAAGAAAAATCAGTAATCTATAATAATAGAATTCTAGTAACTATTGTTATAACTATTGTTATGTACAAAAAAAAGTATTCAGATTCTTCTGCAGCTCTTTTTCTTTCCTGTCATGGACCCAATTGTTGGCCCCTTCTTTTGGATGGGAAAGCCGTCTGCCCCTTATATTTGCAGTAGACAGATTCTGTTACCCTGATTTTGTGAGAATTAATTCATATATGTATTATCTTCTGGATAATATAGCCATGTTTTTTACCTGCAAATTTTTCAGCTCTTGAAAAATAATAAAGCATTAGAAGGCCACCACTGAAACACATAAATTATGTTTCAATAAATATGTGGGGAAAAAGATTGAATGAGAAATTGGAACAGACAGCCCAGTGATGGTTCATAGCACAAAAAGGAAACAACCACTTCCACTTCAGTGTCTGAATGTCTGCTTAACTCTTTCTCATTTGACTTCCATCTTTTACTGTCACACTATCCATCGCTCTTTTCCATAAATTGATGCTTTCTGATGTCTAGTGTATAGCGTCCTTATTTTATATGGGATAATTTCTTAGGTTCTCAGCCAAACCATAGATAGAAAAGCAATTTTGTTGATTGTGCATCAATTTCAACATACCATTCACCTGTCAGGAAAAAGAAAAATGTCTGCTCAAATTAAAACAATTTCAGAATGAAATCAAGATGCAATTGTACACATTTACTTTCTCTCCCTTTCTCCTTCTGCTTAGGAAGCATCTCAACGATTTCCAACAGTGAAAGCACAAAGGAAATACCGAACTGCACTAGTGTTTAATACCAGGAGTCCATTTTGACAACATTTCCCAGTTTTTTGTAGTTAATATTATGATTAGATGAAGGAGAAATTCTTCTTGTTATTATTATTAATATTAATGGAGTGGACTTTTTTTCAGTTTTCTTTTTCAGGGGACATATATAAAGTGAGCATTTGGCAAGCCGTATCACAATATGATATACAGCAGAATGAAATCATGGTATAAGATCCTAAATTTCAATTGAAAGAATTGTGCTTTTTTTTTTTGCCAATGGCAATCTCGAAAGGCTATTTAATGGCTCTTACCAGACTTGTCTGTGTCCAGTGCTTTCAGATTCTGATTCAGATAACTGGTGTTATCTGATAAATCTTGAAAATTGTTTCTGTGATGTCCCTTCTGAATAATATTTTTAGATCCCAATGAAGGTGGGGATGCCCAAAATGGCCCAACCAATATTGACCAAATTTCCAAAGAGGCTCTCACTAGTGCATGTTCATACTGATGGTATACTGTAAATACTTACCATGTAAATATATTTTTATTTCTTGAGAAATAATTTAATGTTTAGCAAAATATAAATTTAAAATAAATAAGCCACACATACACACAGCACACATATTTGCATTGATATCAGAAGCAAAACTGTTAAATGGAAACCTGCAGTGAGCAACTGTGTCACATGTGGGATCTAAATGTATATCAGTTGTCTGTCCTATTTAAATCTGTTGCCTTATTTTAATAGCACTGTGCCAAGGAATCCCCTAAAGAAGGACATGTGTACTGGTTTAGGCATGTTTCAGAACACAGTTCAGTTAAGTCAGTTTCCTCTTCCTTATAGGAAGGTGGTGAGGAGAAGGATACTAATTATAACCTCTAATAGGCTTGGCTGCAAAACTCTGAAATATGATGAAGAATCCATAATATCCCCATTTGAATTAGTTAGCTGCATGGGGACATATTTTTCACCATAAGGAAGCTAAATAATAAGTCCAAGACAGACTTTTAACCTGTAGTGATGACCACTATATGGGACTTTGTTATTTTTATTTTAACATTTTAATCTCAGCTCTTTCCCACTTTTTTCTCTATACTTCTTTCAGCACATATGATTTTAGTTTGTATTTTGCTTCCAGTTTATCAAATATGATCATATGGGTAAAGTTAAATAGGTTATCTGAGGTTGATTTCACAGTTTTAAACTTCTGTTTAATAGAAATATTAGGTGCTACAATCTGTGATTGCCACGTTGAGTCAAAATTATGGAATTATATTTTATATATTAATCACATTTATATAACTGCTCATCTCAGAAAGGTGGCAATAAAAATAATAATAAAATCAAAACATTAAAACAAGTACAATTAAAAACCTCAACAAAATCATTATAGGCAGACAGTAGAGAAGATTGATGTTAAAAACAATGCAGCCATCTCTGTGAGACTCCCTAAACCTATTGACACAGCCATGTTTTAAGAACCTTCCAGAAGAAGTCCTCAAAGGTTCCCAGATTGGCAAAAACTCTTCTACGACATTATTATTTTCACTGAGAATATAGTAAGCTAATATACAATCATAGACTTTTGCTTTATAATGTACTATGTGACAATTTTACTTGTCTGGAAGCATATTTGAATGATCTTAATTAGCAAAACTATGCTTGATTGGTTAAGTATTCTGAGATAATATCTGTGCAATAAAAGGAGCCATATTTTATGGTCAGCTAGTGATAGCTGGATATCTTTTGGCTATTATTTGCCTGATGACTGGTAATGTTCAGAAACAGGATCAGCAAAAATACCAGCAAATTTCATGCTCACTAGGTAGATAATTCAGCAATGGAAAAAGAAGTCTGAAATGAATTATTGTCAATCAACAGATTTTATTATTTTTACATCCAGAAAAAAGAATCTGTCAAAGAACAGGGAAAAGATTATAGCTCTGAGTAAAATAAAAACTTCAGAGAGATCACTTTAAAAGCTGGTGCAGTCCTTTTAGATCTTGTGAAACATTCTAAAATGTTTCTCCCTAAAAAGCAAATACTAGATTTGGAGAATTCACAAATCCACAGTTTAACATGAAAAACATGAACAATGTAGCATATGCTAACTCTTCTACTGAGAGTGTCATTTCAGGTACAGACTTTTTCTGTATTCAGAAGAGTATGTATTAATATACTTTTTATTAATAATGTATTTACTAGGGTGCTGATCCCTAAAAAAAATAAGTGATCGCTTAGGTTCATGTTTATACAATAACCTCCAAAATGTAAAGAATATCTTCCTTATTCATGACTACTGTGCCTCAGGAATGGTGAAAATAGTGATGTTCCCAATCAAGAAGTTTATTACACAAATAGCATAAAATACAATTACATAGGATTCCAGTCCTCCCTTATTCCAATTCTTCATCTGATGCAGGGGTGTCAAACTCGAGTCAACACAGCAGTGTCACGTGACATATTGTTACTTTTTCCCCCTTTCGCTAAATGGGGTATGGGCATGGCCAGTGGTGACATAGCTGACCTGCAGGCAGTGAGTTTGACAGCTCTGATCTAAGGAATCCAAGATAGCATACATGGTCCTTTCTTGTTTTACAGCTCTCTAAGATAAATTAAGCTGAGAGACAGTTTTAGATTAATGACTGAGTTTCTTTTGATTTATTCTTAGTAAACTAGTTACCAGGTGATTAAGAAAAAGTGTGTTTGTATGTCCATGTTATATGCAAAAAAAGTGAAAATTAATGATTTATCTCTGCATAAAGCATGATTGACCCTCTCTTCATCCTTCCAATAAATTCCATACATCCCCCACAGCTCTTCTCAGATCCCTAGCTTCAGTTTACAATTCAAATCTCGAAAGTTGTTTGTCCAGCTAATGATAACTCTAATCTATACAAAATGTTTATTCTAGGGATTTGTATTAAAAAAATATTAAAGGGAAACAAATGGGAAAGAGGAGAAAAAAGCAACAGCAATTAACTCATCAAGTTAGCCTTTGCCTGCACTCAGTCTCAAAATGTTTGGAAAAAAAAGTAAATCATGTTCTTTTTTTAATATTTGTGAAATACTTATGACTAAATTTCTTTCTTTGTTTATGCTATGGGTTATTTGACATCTTTCTTTCTGGGCCTTAAAAATGTAGTCTGCAAAGCCTCACTTATGTCTCAGCTGAAATCTTTTAGAATTTAAGAACATAGGATAATACTACCCCAATGGAATTAGGAAGGGGTGCAAAATGGTATCTAGATGCCAAAATTGTGCCACTATCGTGAGACCTGAATGGCCTGTGGGAAATGGCAGGATAAATTTAATTAAATTATTTCTGCTCTTTTATTAATTTACTTCAACAGCATGGATATCTTGAAAGGCATGATGTACAGATTGAATTTAATTCAATAATTGGCAAGAATGTAGTTCTATTTAGGTGCTTGGAATTAAGGACTGCTCATTTCATTAGTAGTCTTACATCTAATTATCCTACCTCTGTCGATAATATTCTTAATGTTAGCTTCTACCATAGAGATAGGCAAGTATTTTCAGCCAATGCCTACATTTTTAAAACATATAGAAGATTTTTGGAGATATGTGCAGTGACTTTACTAGTGATGTGTCTTGGGGAAGGGGCTTTTTATTTTTCTGAGCATAGGGGTTATTTTATAAGAATTATTTGTTTTTTTTCAGTTTATTATAAGCTTCATAAAGAATTGAGAGGATGCAAGTAACTATGGGAACATTCTTGAATGTATTCATACAAATTACACAAAATCTGTAGAAAGACAGGCTTAGCACAATTTATTATAAAATTTAATTACTCTTTCTCTATGAGCAAGAAGCCAGACAGAACACTAAACAAGGACTAAAGGTTGTTCAAAAGTTTCAAACAAAAACACCCTAAAATTTCTAACAAAAGACTGATGAAAGTCTTGAATCTTACCAAATTATCTAAACAATGAGAGAGTTGGGGTCCAATGCATTTCCTATATGAGTATGGTCACCCCAAGCAATTTGGAAGAAAGATGGCATAGGCTGTGGTGGACTTCTTTATGAGAACTACTCCCAGGTCCTTGCATCAAACAGAGGCCTGATTGCTAAAAATGAGCTCTGGTGGCTCAGTGGTTGAAGTGCAGTATTGTAGGCAAACTCTTCCCACAGTCTTGAATTTGTTCTTGATGGGACTCAAGGTTGGTTCAGCCTTCCATCTTTCTGAAGTCAGTAAAATCAGGACCCAGATTGTTGGGAGCAATATGCAACTAATGCTTACATTGTAAACCACCCAGAGAGTGCTTTAAGTGCTAAGGGATGGAATAAATGCTATTTGCTGTACACCGTTCAAAGGTAGTTCCATTGTTATTGCAGCAATGGCATCCATAGGAACTAGTACCTTTCATTAGAATGAAAAAAGCTGTATCACATTGTTGCACTGAAAACTCTGACATTGTAATGCACACAGAAAAGGCATTTGACTTGTGCTGCAATTCCTTCATCAATTTAACACTCACTAACTCACCCTGCTGGATATAAGTAGTAAATACAGGATGTAACAAGACATAAATAACTATCATAAAAATAAAAATTAGCCAGGAAAGCTTGCTGTTATAGTCCTAAATATGAGTGTATGGAGGAACTATTCACAACATCTTCCATCTGTGAATCCAGTGATAACTGAATAAAAGAGCACCATGTCTGAAAAACTGTTCTTTTTTGGGAGGTGATGGCGAGCTTCTTTTCTCCAATACAATACAAATTCTTCATAGCACACCATCAACTATTGTAGCTCCCTCCCCACCTGGTCATGAAGATACCACATATTATAGAACAGCAATGTTGACTTGTTCTGTGTGGAGGCAGTGGAGACAGAAACCTAACCATTCATGGCAACCATTTCATTGTTATAATTCAGATGAAACTCACTCCGTATATATTCTTATATGGAGTTATAGAGAATATATTCTCTATATATTCTTATCTGTCCAAGAATTATTTCATTTAAATAGCAGCTGGCAAGCCACCCACTTTGTACATCTCACCTTCCTAGTAAATAGGATAGATGTGGTTCTCCATGAGGGAAGAGATAACTTAGGAGCATTAAGCTACTCTACAATATTCCACAGTATATTTCACAAGGCATGTGACTGAAGTGGAAAATTCCCCAAACACATTTGGAGAACCAACTGGCTCAGCCAGACTATTTTAACCAGTTCTCCATCCTTGCAAAGACTAAAATTGGCCAGGGATTTATATGTTTAGACAGTGAAATGCGGCAGCATACATTCACCATTGCTGGACTGTTTCTGTGAAGCATCTGGTCAGCCATTCCATCTCCTGTCCTTCTGTTACATCACATAGCAGCCTGGTAGTCAAAGATCAGAAAGATAAAGTCTTTGCTCTTCTGTAGCCAGGTCTCTGTAATTTATAGCACAACAGTCCTTTCATTGGGGATTAAATTCTGGATAAGAAAGGTTTTGGTAGTAACTGATCTGACATAACAAAAGTAGAGGTTTCATCTCCAAGAAGCCACCATATCACTGTTCCCTTAACAATGAGGGTGCAGTCTCTCAGGTTCTTGCTTTTTTTCTCAGGCATTTGTGCATTATCCTCCATTTTCCAGATGCATTTGTTATCACTATGTCGCAACTATCCAACCATCCATATCAAGCACTCCTTTCAAGAACCTACTTGTATATAAAATAGTGAGATGCCCTCAGAAAGAGTTTCTTAAAGAACAATTGTCATTCCACTGTGGCAACCTTAAACTCCAGAAAGCTGGCGCTGCAATGCACATCCCCTCTCATTTACAATTTCCCTGGGATTATTGGGAATAGGCCGTTGTAAGTGCTCACAAAGTTGAATGATATGTGTAGCTCGCATATGTAAAGTAAAGCACCTTTATTGAATGCTTACAAAACAAGTCTGCCCAATTTTAAAACTATCAGGTTGCCATAAACATAGTAACTATCTTTTTATAGACACCTACAGTGATTTCAGCTCAGACAAACTGATGTTCATTTGTTTCTCATTCCAAGGTTTAAATGAGTCAGACAACTGCAATACTTAAGAAATAAATAAGATAAATGCATGAAAGATATAAATATACATAAAAATAAAAATAAATATATACTGTATTGGTTTTATTGTTGCATTTGAATATTTCTACTGTAAAAAAAGGCAGTGATTTTGAAATTGTTGAGAATAAATGTATTTTTGTACATCACAGCTGTTGATTTACATTATTTTAGTAGCTGCCATATAAAGCAAGGATTCATGGTATAGCATTTTTCTTCCTTGGGCAGCATTTCAAATACTACATAAAATGTAACCTGCTTTCATGTCCTTCCTTGACATGGGCTCTTTGGAGGACAGCTTTAAAGAAAAGTAGCAATTTTTACTACAATAAGTCTTCAACATCACTAACGTCTTCTGGATGTCATGCTTATCAAAGCCATAAGTGTTGCACATTTTGGACAAAAGCATTTGGGATATCCCTCAAAAAGTTACACCAACAATATTTTATGCCATTGTTCCACTGATGCTGTCACAAAATTTATTGCATACATGAATTTATTCAGAACTATTCCTGTGTTATGGCCTATTGGTACCATTGAAATTAATACCAAAAGATGTGGTAGTTTTTTAATTTTCCACAATTTTTTCATAATAATATAATAAAAATCACATTTGGCAGTTTAAAAAATTAAAAGCATAAGATGAATGTTTAAGTTAATATTGAGAAGAAGACAGTATTTGAATGTTTAAAGGGTTTTAGTCAAAGCATGGTGCTCCACTCTGTCACTAACCCCACCCCACAATAGCTTGGCAGAGACTCAGAAGAGCAGAGACACAGAAGAATCACAGTTCTCATATTAAAAAAGGAAAAGAGTAATTTTGGTTAGTAGCAGCTGGGCTATGGTCAGAAAAGTGAAATTGTGCCTCTTAGGTGGATGGAATTGGATCCTTAAAATGTGCAGACCTTTTCAGATTGCATGAACTTTTCCTATGTAAGTAGAATGCAATCTTGATGGTTAATATTTCTAAGGCAACTTAAAAAGCAAAAATAATCATACTGATGTAACAGAAGAAAAATCTCTGAAATCCAATCCAAAGAACAGCTTAGAAGATGCTTTATTAAGTCCATACAAAAAGGTATGCAGCATCTGCATACTCTATGACCAAATAAATTGATTGATTGATTCATTGATTGATGACTGATTGGTTGGTTGGTTGATATGCAGCATTCATAATCCAGAAGACTCTTTTTTTCAATTGACGTTATAGGAACAAGAAGTGAAGACAAAAAGGGGAAAGGCTGAAATCTGAATAGAATCACAGGACAACACTTGCAGATTGTATTAATTTTATTACTCCTTCAATTTTGTTTTTTCTATGGACCAAAATGGTTAAAAAGATTAATGTAAATATTTCTAAGATTCAGTAACATATTTTTTAAAAAAATAATTTTTCCATTGTTGCATATAGTTTTATTTAGTCTCAAGAGACTGAGCTTTAGGATTTGCAGCACAGAGAATGAAATTCAGATTCAGTACAAGATTTTAACCTTATATGCACTGTGTGGAAGCAATTTCTTTCTCTCCCCATCCTTTTTTCTTCATATTTTTCTCCATACAATAATATACATTAAGAAAATGCTTTTGGATTATTGCAATATATCTTCTGAGTGTGATTCTCTTCTCATGGTACATTATAACTTGAGTGATAGTTGAAAACTCAAGATGTAAATACAGAGGTACTCAATGCAACATTTTATAGTGTTGCTTTTTTCAGAAGTTAAGAGGTTACTGTAAGAGAAAAGCAGAGAAATAACAATAATAAAGTCACACAACCTAATATATATTCAGTGGCTCCGGAGGTGTTCACCCTAGCAATAAGTAACTTTGTGTAGCAGGACAGAAATAGAATCTTACTTTAAGAATTGATAGAAATTGCCATAACTTGTGCTTTGTCAATGGTCTTATATTTCACTTGCACATCATACACATTGTTTAAGAAACACACTTTTAGAATTGCCTTGGCTGTTCAACAAATCTGTCTATAGCACTATAAGGGAAAGATAAAAGAAAGAACATTTAATGCAAGGGTATCTTACTACTCTCTTTTGAAAGGATATAATTTTAACACATTTTCCTAAGTGCGACCAATTACTAGCTCAAAATTGGAGAATGGTTTGATTGCCCACTAAAACTCTAATCATTATTTCAAGTCAGCGATGAACTAAATTTTTCTGAGTTTTGATGGAAAGGGAGAGAACAGATCTCCCTCCCCCACCCCAAAAATCTATAAAACCCAAAGAGTGAGTGCAGGAAATATAAGTTATGATGTTAATATAAGTTATGATGAAAAAAGGAGCCTCTTAGTTAGCATCACACAAAAATATGATTGCTAATTGGAGAACTGCTCCTAGCAGCTGCCACAGGTACAAGTTCTTTTTCTCCAGTACAAATTCAGGAACAAAGTTAACATTTGGTAGAAAACTATGAGAATTGTCTCTACATCATTTCTATGAATATTATCATCTATTGAGATGCGGTTCCATAATTTGCACTAGTTAATGTTCATCTTAGGATGTATATTTTTGAAAGGAGACAAGTAAGGGCATTGCTTATTAATATTGGTTTTATCTAAAGCAATAATCCAATACTATAAGTTTATTCAGTTAAATTGGCCAAAATAGGGACTTGGACTATGGGAATCTACGTGATCATGTTTCCTTAAGAAAAACTTAGAATAATCAGAGGATGGTCAAGGCTCCAGCTATCAGGAGGTAGAGGAATTATAAAAGAGTTGAGATAAGGATAACTCCCCTTCTTAATACTTTCCTGAAAGTTGCAAGGACCTGCTTTCCAGAGGGCCTTTCAGAATTGAGTCCTGAGCCATTTATACTAAATAAAATTTAGTTTTATTTTATTGATATGTTTCATTATCATTGGCTACAACTTCTTTTTTACTAGGAATACTCTAGGCATTTCCAATGTCTCTGGAGGCATCATGTTAGAGTGGGCTGATATGAAAAAAAAAGGAAGCTAATCTCCATTTTAAGATCCAGATGTTTGTTTGAAAATGATGAAAAACAAGAATACTTTAATGGATTTCCCAATTAGCAATGAATTTTAAATGAGAAGTGTCAGACTATAGAATTTCATGGCCAGATGTTTGGAATAAATTAAGGACCCATTGACTTTTAGCCTATGGAATTCTGCATACATAACCTTCCACAATTTCTTTTTGTTTCATTTTAAATGATAGCGCTATCATCTGGTGCATATTAATAGCCTAAAAATGTTCATTTTTAAATAGAGAAGTATTTTGTCTAACTGTGTATTGTCTTATAATGTAGAATAATTTGTAAATCTCATAATTTAGAATAGACTCCATCTATTCATTGCCAGGACAATATTGTTGATTTTTAATCTGATTTAAGAGAAAAATTTCCTTGAGAAATTCAACAGTATGGAAAGAAATGAAAGAATGATAGAATTTAATGACATCTTTAAGAAAACTTGGTACAATTATCATATTGTTATTCTTTGAGCTACACTTCCCCCTTCTCTGGTATTTTAGTGAGGTTAAAATCTGGTCACTTCATAAAAAGTTCTTTTAGATCTTTTACAGAAATTGCCTTAAAACACCCTGTTGGTGTTGTACAATTTCATCTGCACTATAACCTCCCTAGGTATTGATAACAGCCTTTAATTCTGTCATTCATACAGATTTTTAGCCCCAACTACTAAAAATCTATCATTTAAAAGTGATTTTGGTTCCAACAATTCATTTCTAATTACTTTATTAGAGCAGACAAGCCAGAATTATTATTAAAACTTAGCATGTGCTGAGGTAAAGGCCCGGAGGCAGACTTTTCTATCTCTTTTAACCCCAACTTCCTTGGTTGCTGCTAAAGAATGTTTTTCCGGCTTGAACTTAAAAAATATACATTTAATATAATATGATTACACATGTAATCAGCCAGATATTTAGACTGAATTTGGCATTTTGGCACACCTATTGAGACCTGGGAAAGGCAGATGTTGTTGCTTAATACTATTAAAGTTATTGTTACAGGATGTAAGCTGCTTCAAGGAAAGCTGCCTTTTGCAATTGACAGATGATTTTTCAAATCCAATGCTTTTCATGTGTTGCTTCAGATGTTTTGGGATGGCAGCCAAGATATCTATTGCTATTGGCACTATCTTTGTTTCCTTTTGCAATAATCATTCTACTTCTATTTGAATGTCTTTGTATTTTGTGATTTTCTCCAACTCATTCTTTTCTATTTTTCTGACTCTAGGTACTGCCATGTCCACTATCTAGACTCTTTTGTCTTTCTTTTCAGCAATTGTTAAGTCCAAAGTGTTGCATGGCAGATTCTTGCCTGTTTGAATTCTAAAATCCCAGAGCACTTTAGTTTTCTATTACTTTGTCTTTTTTGTGATCCCACCAGTTCTTGCTTGCAGGCAAATGTTATTTCTTGCAGTTGGCATTTGCTGTGGGTTGCTGTCTTCTCAATTCCAGCATTATATTCATTTGTTCCTAAGGCATAGTCTTCTGCAGCCATAATTAGCCTCTCTATCTCTTTTTTCAACTTTCCTGCTCTTAGCGATTGTCAGATCTTCTTGTTATCTGCTTGTCTGCTAGCTTATGAACACACTGGACATGCAATACTTTGCCTTGCCATGTCTCTATTCTTCATTTGGTCTTTCTTATAAGACAGTTTGGTCTCTTTGGTATTCATGGTATAGTAGCTTCAGTGCATCTTCTTCACTGTCCTTCAAATATTCTTCCAATGTATTTTCTTCTTCTTCAGCTGCCTAATATATTAGCAGCATTTCATGGTCATCTATACTTCTTGGTAAATGCAGTCTGTTAACTTTGCTGCATAAATGAATGGTATGATTCATTGTTGTTATTTTTCTTCCTATCCAGGGCATTTAGTTCTGGTTATTTCAACCTGCTATTGCAACTATATATGTAATGACTAGAATTGCCTAGATGTTAAACAACTTGGTATTTCACTGCTGATTTGACTGTGAGATTTTCTTCACTCCTCTTATGTATTCACTACTTTTTTCTTGTTTGTTGATTTTTCATTCAATATTTTCAATTATAAATGCAGCTGCTCTGTATATCAGCTGGTCTGTTTCTTGTGTTGATATAAGACTTATCCTTGATATTGGCATCTTTTAATAGTTTTGTTAGGTTCTTTTCTGTAACTAGCTTCAATGCAGACAACCTTATTCTGCTGGTTTAGTGCTTTTCCAGATGCTCAGTTATTATTGCAGTTGCAGTTCCTCTTGTTTTCCAGTTAAAGGATTTTGTTCTTCTTAAGGAGAAGGCAGAAGAAAGAGTGCCTGGTTTGGGAATGAGAATGGTTCTGTAACAATGTTGAACTTCCTCTACTACTGATTCCCCCTGTTTGGCTCAATTGTCTGAGCTACATTTTGCAACGGGTTGTTTGTTGTTTGTTGTTTGTTTGTCCTTGGTAAACCTTTGAAGTTCTTCCAACTCTACTTCTGTTAATATTTCATGTTATAAATAAACAAGTGGCCTGCTAGACACTGTTCTATTATTTTATTCTGGATATTGTTCTTTCCAGAACTGATGCATTATTTTCAGATATTCTCTTCTCATTGGGCTTGATTTGTAATAAGAAATCATTGTTGCTTTGTTTTCAGTCTTTGTATATTTGTGATAGGTAAGCAGCTTTTCTTCCAATAATCCTGCTAGCCATGGTTCCTCAACCAGCTGTCCTGAAAATCCCAGTTTTACAGATGTCCATATCTACCACTGTTTTCGTTGACCCAAGGAACAATCAATCTGGTATAGGTTTCTGTAGGTTATGTCATTTGGTATGAAATAGGAATTCTAGAGATAGAATTTATAGGTAGAGAGAGAGATGATAGATAGACAGACAAAGATCATAGAGACAGAGATGTGTGTGTGTGTGAGAGAGAGAAAGAGACAGAGGGAGGGAGGAAGAGAGGAAAGGAGGGGGAAGGGAGAGAGGGAGAGAGAGGGAGGGAGAGAGAGAGATGCCAGTGAAAGAAATAAAGTTAAGGACATCAACTTTAGGAAGGAAGGAATGAAGAATTAGAAGGCTATAAAACTAATTGAACCATGGACAGATAAAAAGAGACATTAGGTGGTGGCACAGAGAGAAATATCAGGAAGGGTTTTAGATATCAGTAGTTGATATGGCTAGGAAAAGAAGAAAGAAGGGAAGAAAGATAGCCTAAGGAACAAGGAATCTATCTTCTATTTGTCTGAGTTGGAAGAGAATAACCTGGGTACATGGAGAAGCAAAATTTTTGTTTCACAATATTGAGCCACAGGAAGAAGGTCGCATCCATGGAGGAGAGAAAGAACCAAATTAACTGACAAGCAAGAAGACAGAGTCTTCAGTGACAGTTGACAGCTGACATTCAGAAGAAATGGGAAGAGTCTGAGTTACCCAGGAACAGCTGATTGGTTTTATTGCTTTTAAGGCTCCTTAACTTAGAGCAAGCAGTTCAAGACATCAGTGTGAGAATGAGAGATGGTAAACCACTGGCTTTCTGCAAGAGAAAAGAGATCACTGAGTTCAGTACTGATTCACTGAAATTATTCTGTTTGCATATCTGTATAGCTAATGTTTCTATTGATAATAGTAAAGTTATTTTGTTCACAATTGACATTTTAAACTCAGCATTGCATGCAGATATTCCTAGATACATCTCTATCATCTTCAATTGTCTGATTCAGTACAAAGCAGCTTTAAATGTTTTGAAACAAGGTAATTTTGTCTTCAGTTTTGCTATGTCTTGTGACAGGTAGACTACTTGTTCTTTACAAAAAGCCTGAGATTTTCTATAAGTAATTCTGGACTGTTTATACATTTAACTATTGTAAATAAACTGCATTGGCTTATTTACAATGATTAAATATATCAATTGCCTAGATTACTTAGTCTGAATTTCATAGTAGAAATCTTTCTCTTTCAATAATTTCAAGCTTTCAATCTAGATATGTAAACAAAGAGGTATAGTAGAATAATGAACATCGAGTAACTAAGATAAGTAAACTATAGAACTATCTGGAGGTTTATTGGCTATAAAGGTGAGGTTTATTTGATCTTTATAGATGATGGATATTAGTAATGGTCTATCGATAAAACTGAATAGAGGGCCTAACAAAACAATGTAAAATGCATAACAAGGATAAGTGAAGGAGGATGAATAAGTAGTGAGAATAATAGTTATAATTACTGTATGTGTAAGACTTATTATCTATATTTAATAGAGAATGTAGAGACTGCACCCAGACGGTATACTGTTACTGTGAATATAGACATCCTATATATAAGCAAGAAAATTCTACAATGTTATGTGTAATGTATAAGAATGAAATTAATAAGCTATAAGTAGATAATGTGTAATAGTAAAAAATGTACAGTAAAATAATTTTAAACAATAATAATAATTTCAAGCTTCTTTCTTGGTTCTCCCTTTTCTGATAATAGCTTTTCTTTATTTATAAATGAGGATCACATTTCACTCTATTTAATCAATGCATCTTTAAAAGAAAAAGTAAGCTGGCATTAGCTATTATAGTAAGAAAGCCCTATATTTCTATAGGACCCTAAGAATGTCATGTCAATTAAAAAATAAATAAATGGCTAACTAAACTCTGCTGGAATATTACCCTATCCTGAAACAAAAGAATATGAAATTCTTTACATATTCATTTATTTAATGATCATGTGTGTCCAAATACTACAAATATTCATGTAATTAGCAAAATATATCACATGTCACTTATCTTCAGGTAAAGTTCTCTTTCTGTTGACAGGCCCTTGCAACCTATCTGAGGCAACTCTGGGTTGCACAAGGCCATTCTTGAAGTGGCTTTGGAGAATGCTCTTATGTGGCCTCTGCAGACTCTGAAAATTCATATAAAAGCATGCCCATTTCATACAATTTTCAAAGACTTTAGGGGCTGCATGAGACCATGGCCTTCTGGTGAACCTTCAGTCTAGAGGCAGCATGAGAACATATCCCATTCTTGTGTGGCCTCTACTGCCCACTCCTCCAAATCATGCAAGAACACCACACACTTTTGAGAAGAGTTGTTGCCAGGTGTTAGTGAACACTGGTGTGTCCCCAAACACTGTGACAAGTCACCTTTGACACATGTGTCATAGGTTCACTATCATTGATCTATGTTTATAATTTATTTAGTATATTGGAATTGTGTATCAAAGCTATATGAATATAACCAATGGCACAATCAAAATATAGCAAATGTCAAACACCCAGCTATTGCATTTTCTGTATCTGTTGTCAGCTAGTGGTCAGTCATATTTTTGTTGTCCAGATTTAGTTTTGCTGGTATTGTTCCAATTGATAAACAGATTACCTTAGTAGAAAGAAAGCAATATAATTTTATTAATTTAAAATTTATACTTGAATTTTTCACTGATGGACAGTTGCTGTTATTAAATACAATGAAAGTTATATAATAAAAAATTGAAATTATTTAATTGCTCCTTGAATCAATTGTTTAGCCTTAAACTAACAACTTAACTGACTAAACCATTTAATGAATCAATATGGCTTTAAAAATAAACTTTAAAAATAAAACTGGTTTCACCAGTTTTAACGATAGCAATTTTTAAACTTTAGTAATGTGATTGCTTCACTTTCATGTGAATAGGTCTTCTAAAACAAAATATTCTATGTCACACACATATATACACAACTAATTAAACTAATTTAACTTTAGTAATTATTAAGCTGAAAACTGCATAGTAGAGAGAGCTCTGTAATTTTCCTCTGTATGCTTGGTTCATTTTTTTAAAAAGATCAGTCTGTCAAATTAGTTAGGATGAAGTAACAGCTGATAAATAAGGCACTGTTTATCCCTCACTGCTCATTTTCAACACAGAATAGCTTTTAGCAAGCTAACTTTTCATTTGCAAATAATTAGGAGTCTATTTTTTTCTGACTCCTATCTCCATGTAAAAAAAAAGAGTCAAGTCTGAGTTGAACATCTAAAAGAAAAGCATTTGATATATTTTCTCTCATCAAACCCTTTTTTTGCTCAAGTGTAAAACAATAATTGGAAGAAAATAAATTAACACAGAATGATGCTTAAACCCCTGGGACATGGTGAAGAATAATTGGCGTCCTGCCTCAGATGACATTGGGAAATGATGAAGATTATCGGCATAAAGATCTACTTTATAGTGAGCTAAATGGCTGTATTCAGATGAAACAGATAATTATATTATTTTGACAACATTAGAGAAAAATTCAGTACCATGAACTAAAGATCTTGAATAGAAGTACTGTTCTGATCTTGGCCTCAAGAAACAAAGTAGCGCAGGTCAGGCCATCTTAAAAACAATTGCATTTACCCCACTTACTTTGAGTACTCTGGTGACATAAAGGATATCAGTCACAAAGAGACTGATTGTCTTCTTAGTGTGCCTGAACCTTCCATAGCAAATAGGTGAAGAATAATTAAACTATCATTTCTCTTCACAATTAGTTTCTACCTGCCAAATGGTCAAATCCATCTTCTTGGCAAATATGGGAAAAGAAACTCAAATGTGCTCTATGGCTCATTATGTTGCATTCCCTGACACAACGGAATTTGTACTGCTCAGTGATTCCTAATTAGAGATGTTTGTAGGTTTTAAGAAGCAGGAAAGAGTAACATACAGATAAAATGTTGTCCTTTAAAGTGTTTAATGATCCTGCAACATTTACAAGTGTTTCCTCTTTCCTAGCAATAAAAAAACACCCAACAATAATAAATAACTAATGGTTTGCTGTCTGTGCAGACTATCCAAAATGAGCAACTTGAAGCAATTGAACAGTTCTTTCTAATGAGAGGCCAGACTTGGCATTTTTTTAATTAGCAAAATGCACACTTTTTATGAAACTTATCACAGGGTGTGTGTGAAAGAAAGTTTCTAATGAATGATAGATTCTACACAGTTTTCCTAAAGGTAGGAAATAGTTTAGAAAAGACATCAATCATACAAAAGAAATAGTAAAAGATACATTACTCTATATGAATCAGGATTCCCCATCACACCACCAAATAAGAGGAGAGTTACAGAGACCAAAGGACATGTTATGTTAAGCACATTGCTGGAACTAAAGCTGCCATCAATGTCCTTCCTGAGCAGGCAGTCCACTGCCTGAGTTTAGCCCTTGCCACATTGGTTGTCAAGATCTGAAGAGAGTTTACTTGTATTCCTTTGAATACTCATAAAACAGTCCTGGAAACTGCACAGTTTGAGCTGGCACCTGTGTGAGATTTTTTCAATGAAGGGTCTTGAAGCATTGGATTTCAGCTCTTATAAAAGCCAGAAGGCCAAGCTGATTATGGGAATATAAATCATACCTATCTAGAGAATGTCAGTTTGAGGAAGACTGAGCCATATTATTTAGAGGTCTCATGTTCAAGCAAACATGTGAGAAGGGCATTGTATGGTTCAGGCCTATGTAAATCAAGCAGGGAATCAGTACAAATTCCACATTTGCTCTATTACTTTGTGTTGTTATAATTTTCCTATAAATGTTTGGTTTTCTGCAAGTGAGTAAGCAATGAGGCGTAGAGGGAAAAATAACAGTAACCACTGCACCGCTTGCCCTCTGCCTCTGGGGAGTTGATACAAAGTGTGCCAAAAGATAGAAGCAAGTTGATGGAAAGCAGAAAAAGCGATTACAAGGAAGGTCCTTGATGAGAAGTGGCACTGAGTACATTCACACAAATGTTTGTCCAAAACAGGAAATATTATTCATGATTCTGATATGAATCTGAATGAAATTTTGGAAAAATATTATTACATAAATAAGTTGAGGATTGGATTTTTCTATAGCATCGCTATCACCATAATAGCTAATAAGATATGCTTTATTGCATCAAAACCTCAGTTGCAGTTTATTAGAAACATGCCAATAGATATGCTACCATAAGAGGTTCACTGAATGAGCAGGAGATTGGACTAGACAATTTTTGGGAGACCTTCCCGATGGTTTTATAATAGGCCTTTAAGCTATAAAAGAGTGAATGCATTGCATGTAAGATTTCTTTGTGTCAAAAATATGCATCCCTCAACACAGAGACACACTGATATGATTTTTTCTTTTAAAGTATAAAAGGTCTTCAGAACAGGACAAGGATTAAAATGAAAAAGGACCTAGAATTATTTTGAGCGAAAAGAGAAAAATGTTTGTATATTATTCATTGCATTCTGGGTTATTCATCAAAAGTTTCATTCCTCAGTCTTTTCCTTATCTTAAAGCCACTGACGGGAATACATATCACCCAAGCTGAAAAGATTGAATTACATTTCCCTCACTGTTGCTAAAATTCATGGGAACTCAAAGCCAGGATTAGTCCCTAGGTGTAGCTAGCCAGTGAATTTTATGATTTCTTTTTCTCCAGAGAACAACACTAGCAGGGTTTGTCTCTTCATTGTGCTATGGACATGATTGAAAATGTGCTGCTATATCATTTGATAAAAGACCTTTGCTTAAAAGGAGAGTAGCTTTGTCATTGGAAGAGTATTATCCATTGGAGTTCACAGAGTGATTTAAACACAAGGCGTTTGGAAGCTTTTCCATTTTTATTTTTATTTTTTTGCCTCAAACCAAACTCCTTGCAAAGAGCTGTAATTCATCCAACTGCAATAGATGAACTAAGTCAGTTTTAGAACCAAGAAGTACAGTTGGATTTAAATCAGGTTGCACAGTGGGGGGA
>JANHFL010007021.1:253929-269015 GCA_032468155.1 Oxyrhabdium leporinum | reverse complement strand
TGGAGTAGACATGGTCAGAGGAAGCGCCAGGCAGAGCTGAAAACCACATCACCCCCCCATGCCCCATTTTGGGCCTAGTGGGCCTCACGGCACTTACCTGGGACCCAAAACAGGGCATGTAGGGAACTCCAGGAAGGGGCAGGGCAGGTGGGGGCGGGGCCAGCCAGAATCTTTCCTACCGGTTCGCCCAAATCAGCCCGAACCAGTTGAATCCCACCACTGCTTGGAGGTCTTCTAGTCCAATCCCCTGCTCAGGCAGGAAACTCTATAGAATTTCAGCCAAGTGGTTGTCCAATCTCTTCTTAAAGACTTCCAGTGTTGGAGAATTCACAAGTTCTGGAGGCACGTTGTTCCACTGATTAATTGTTCTCACTGTCAGGAAATTTCTCCTTAGTTCTAAGTTGCTTCTCTCCTCGATTAGTTTCTACCCATTGCTTCTTGTTCTGCCTTCAAGTGCTTTGGAGAACAGCTTGACATAGTCTAAAGGTTAGGGAATTGGTTGGAGTTGGGCAGCATCCACAGTGAATAAAATAAATAAATAGCAAGAAGCAAGCTTGAGGGTTTTATGGAAGTTACAAAATAACTGATGGATCACCTAGAGATACGGGCAGACTTAGGACAAAACAGAAAATTTGGGGTTTGGACCACCATAAAGAAGAATTAACTTTTCAGTGCTTACAAAACAAACTTATTTTCAGTTTTGGAGTAGGGCCCCAAAAACACAGCCGAGAATTCTGAAAGATCATTTGGTCCAACTTAATGATAAAATGACCACTGAAACACTGCATTTTTCTTTCTTCAGGTGCCCCCAGAAATGATTATATTTTGTATCCGTGTTTTCCCGGTTTGACAATCCTAGTTGAGCAACATGCTGGCTGAAGAATTCTGGGAGTTGAAGTCCATACATTTCCAACTGGACAAGCAGGAAAACCACTGTTTTATATGATAGAAATCACATCCTAGAGAAGAAGCATTATCCTTGTGGACCACTTTTCAGGCTTCCTTGCCAACTGTAATATATTCAGCTGACAAATTACCTCACCAAGCCACTTTCCCAGACTTGTGGTGTCAACAAAATTAATGTGACATTTACAGCTACTTTGAGAGTCAAGACAAAACCGCTTACATTATTCCATGGAAGGCAACATGAGATGGAATTATTTAGTCGACAAAATCTAATTAGATGTAAATTATTGCTGGTTCTCTGAATTAAACAAGCTTTCTCAGACATATATTTCCATTCAAACTTGGAGTTCACTGGCATTCCATTGAAATCTTAGATTGTTCAACTTTTTTTGCCCCCAGGCTAAAGATTCATAAAGACATAATGCTTAATGAATGTTCACCTGCCCCTGCCTTCCTATCATTTGTCATTTTTTGTTGTTGGGCTATTAATTTCTTCCTCCATCGTAATTTTCAAAGGACCCATCTCTCCAACCCAACTCTCAATTTGCTTTTATCAGGAAATTGTTTATATTGTCACTTGGAGGTGAACGGAAGGAAATTCCCCTTCCCTCTACAATTAGGGATTCTGGACTCACCCCTGTAATTTCATTTAGACCTAAGGAAGTAAAGGAAGGAAATTAAGTGAGCTGACAAAATGACATGCCCATACTCATTAATTTAAAGTTGCCAAGATCTTAAACTGTGGTTTCTGATGTTTAGATTCTTTCCTAAGAACTTCAGGGAAAAGTTTAAAATTTCAGTGAAAAAAAAGGGCAGAAATCAAAGAAAAACAGTGCTTCAGTGTTTCTACTACTCTGTGTAAGCTCTATTAGATGGGAATAACTTTCTTTCAGTTCAAAATTTTAATGAAAATTTCCTGCAGTATTATAGAAACCAAAAATCTTTATCTCTTCATGTGTTTTTCTGAAGACAAAGACATTTAAGACCACAAATACACTTGGGGTGTGCACTGAAGATCAGAAACGACAGTGTTTCGAACAAAAAAGGCACAAATATAATTTATGAGAAAAAAATACACAGGTATATGCTTATGGTTACATGTGTGTGCACATACATAGATGAATTTTCATGATGATTTAAAAAAAAAAACCTGACACACAAAAAGGAAATGATTACATTTCAAGGGTGGGCTGGTAAAATGAGGAAATGATTAAATTTGATGGATTGGAACACTCGAGCTTCTCCCCTTGATGAAGACATATAGATTCTGATGGGGATGCTTTTAATCACAATAAAAGCATTTTATTAGGAATACCCTGTATAAAAGACAGATGATGCATTCAGACCCTGGATCCAAGAAAAAAATATGTGTGTAACACATATCCGTGTAACACTTCAAACTCAAATTCTGAAAGATGTTTGAGATGATACAGATATAAGAACTTACCACGTCCCTGGAGCTACATTTTTCTTGGGCTCATGCACAACCACACACAGTTGTTATTTTTATACTCTCACACATTCCAAAGCATCTTTTGAAGACTGAAATTGAAACACAGCACATCCTCATCTTTTTAGTGTTTTCCTAGTGGCACAGAAGATCCACAGTTACCTTTCAGCCACAAAAGCAATACAGTTGGGGATCCAGAGACTAACCTCCATATAGGTTTACTTCCCTAAGTACTGCTCTCAAAGTGAACTGTGACTTGAATCTTTCAAGGAATAACAGAAAAACAGAATAACAGAGTTGAAAGGGACCTTGGAAGACTTCTAATCCTACCTCTTGTTCAAGCAGGAGCCACTATACCATTCCAGACAAGTAGTTATCCAATCTCTTGTTAAAAACTTCCAGTGATGGAACTCCCACAACTTCTGAAGGCAAGCCATTCCACTGGTTAATTGTTCTCACTGTCGGGAAATTTCTCCTTAGTTCAAGGTTGCTTCTCATGTTGATTAGTTTCCATCCATTGCTTCTGGTCCTACCTTCAGGTGTTTGGGAGAAGAGGGGGTTGACCCCCTCTTCTTTGTGGCAGCCCCTCAAATATTGGAACACTGCTGTCATGTCACCCCTAGTTCTTCTTTTCAATAGGGTAGATATACCCAATTCATGCAACCATTTAGCCAATGTGTGTAACTTTTACACACATTGTAAAAAAATGGACCTTTAGTCAATGTTGTAAAAAGATTCTTCCTCTGAAACCTGGTTCAAAGCAGGCTCTGTTGAAATCCTTGTGACAATGAGCTCATGAACATCTCTTCAGCACCAAGGCCTTAGAGAGCCTTTGAGAAGTTTCTGAATGGGGGACATGTGGATGCGGGCATGGATGACATTGTGACATTGTTATATCTAGCTCCCAAATATTTCATCTCTTTTGGCATTGTGGAAGTTAAATGGAAGCATGGAGATGCTCAAGGCAGGAGTAAGTGCCTTATTTTCCTCCTTTGACTCCTCAGACAAATGGGAAAAAGCAACCCAACTTTCAAAGTGAGGGAGATTCAGAATTGAAATGAGGTTCTACAATGATTATGAAAATGTGGGCTGTGAAAATAAGCTTTGGAAGCAGGAGAAAGAGCCACAGCCTAGACAAGAATTAGAGAAGAGATATCTCAACCCACAGAAGGAATGGGGACAAAGAAAGCATCTCAGAAGGAACCCTCCCTAGTTTTCTGGAAAGTAAAGGCAAGAGACGAGATGCAAGTAGTGATTCAAACTGCAAAATTCTGTTCCTTTAACCTTATCCTCCTCTTGTCTTACCATAGTCAACTCTAGTTGAATTACTAGACTGGTCTCCCCCAAACCAAAATTACCAGTTGTTCCTGATGAAAAGCCAATAATTTAGTGCAGGATTCATTTGTTTAATGCAGCGTCTCTCACACTTGGCAACTCTAATGCGTGTGGATTTCAACACCCAGAATTTCCCAGCCTGCATACTAGGAGTTGAAGTCTGCAGACTTAAGAGTTGCCAAGATTGATAAAACCCTGGTTTAATGGACTCTTGCCAGACAAGGTGGGATGCATTACAAACTGGCTTGTCAATTTCATGTCTCTGTCTTGGCTCATTTGAGCAAAACATTGCTCCTGACAAACATTTCAGCAGCTAATTTGTAATCATAACCCCTTATTGCCATAGCTGTAATTCACTGTTGAAACAAAGCAAGCTATTTAAACGCATACAAAGGGCACTTTGTGATCAATTAAGCACTGTTCTTTGACAAGCTCTACCAAAATTAGCATCAGGAGACATTGCCAAGTTCAAATAAACGGAAGGATTGGCTGGGAGTAGGGAAGGTGATGCAATATTTTGAATTGTTTTGCTTTACAACTTAGATCCTAATCCTCAAGTGTCCCAGTTATGGACATATTTATGCAGGTTTCTTGGCAATAATATGAAAAGGATTTACCACCGGCTTCTACCAATACTTTCGTTTTGCTTTTCATTTCCAAATGTGGTCTGGAGCCCTGGGAATTGCTGGAAGTCTCTCAATTATGTACCAATGAGGTCCAATCTTTCTTTGCTTTCAAGATCAAACAAAACAAAATCAAACCACATAGGCAGGGAACTGCGCCCAATGTTGACTTTGGAAGAATGCACCTCATTTCATTTGAGCCCAACATTCCTAGTGACTGTGCAAACACATGGTAGTCCTCAACGTACGACCACAATCAAGCCCGACATTTATGTGGTTAAGTGACACATTTGTTAAGTGTGGTTTGCCCCATTTTTATAACTTTGCTTGCCTCAATTGTTAAGTGCATCACTGCAGTTGATCAGTGAGTAACCTGGTTGCTAAGTGAATCCGGGTTCCCGCTTGACTTTGCTGGCCAGAAAGTCACAAAAGGGGAATCACATGACTTTGGGACACAGAAAGTGTCGTAAATATGAACAAGTTGCCAAGCATCTGAATCATTGGGACACCGCAAAGGTCAAAACTGTGAAAGACAGTCATAAGTCACTTTTCTCAGTGCCGCTGTAACTTTGAACGGTCACTAAATGAACTGTTGTAAGTCAAGGACTACCTGAATATCGTTGTCTTGAAAGCAGTATGGCAACAGGGTACCACTGGTTGGTTTTTTTTCAACTACCTGGTCTAACATTGCTTAGATATTTCCAGGTGAGTTCCCATTGAATCAAATCACGTGCCAAGCTGCTTAGCTTCTCAAGGTTAATCCAGATCATTTTGATGTTGCTTACCCTTCCCTAATAAACATTTTTCAAACTATCTGTTGACACCAACTGTTGATTTATAACTGGGCTTCTATGAACCTTCATGCAAATTTGTTCCTAAAATGCATCACTTTAAATGAATTACTTTTATCTACATATTTTTGCATACCCTTTCCTTTATACACGTTTTTATTGTAAGCCTGTGGCTGTTGTTTTTTTCCAAGTGTAAATATTGAAACGCAATAGAATTCCACTCCTGCAGAGGTTTAGGGAGATACAATGAAATGAGATCTCATTAAAGTGCTAAACAGATAACTTTCTCCTCTCTTGACTATATGTATTTTATTCATTGTGACTGCCCATTTTGATAATAAATGAACAATCTTTTGTAGACCAGGGTTACCTTTGGTGGTTGAATAGCCTGGAATAAGGTCACTCCCCAAAAGTAGGGAAATACCAAAAAACAAAGCTTTAATTTTATTTATTTAATTAATTAATTTATATCCCACTTTTATTATTTTTACCAATAACTCAGAACAGAACACAATAGAATAACAGAGTTGGAAGAGAACTTGGAGATCTTCTACTCCAACCCCCTGCTCAACTCAAGGTAGCACACATGCTTAACACTCCCAAATGAAGGCAAATATACATATCCCAGCATAATGATGGGAAATCAAACAAGACTAGAGATTTACTCTTCCAAGTTTTGGACTTATGTTGGAGCCCATCTTCAGGGAACTTCTCTCTAAGAGCCAAGGGCTTGGCATACAAGGAAACGACAGCCGATCGCCAGGCATCAACACACCAATCAGCCAATAGGAAGGCACCACATAAATACAACTTACAGAACAGCCCAAAGCACATATTCCAATAGAGAATTCCCAAATTCAATCTCACATACTTAACACTCCTTCTTTCTCCTATTTTCCCCACAAAAAAATAACCATGGTGAGTTGAGCTGAGAGAGTGACTTGCCCATGGTCACCCAGCTGGCTTTCAAGGGTAAGGTGGGACTAGAACTCTCAGTCTTCTGGTGATTGGCCCAAAGTCACCCAGCTGGCTTTCATGCAGACGGTGGAACTAGAACTCACGATCTCCCACTTCCTAGCCTGGTGCTTGAAACACTAAACTGGCTCTCTTAATTTAATTGAGATGTCCAAGGGAGAGGTATGATAAAAGCAGTACCACCAATAGAAGGGAATATTTGTAGGTCAGGATTGAACTGTGGGGTCCTTGGTGCTCTTTGACAGAGTTCGGATGAAGTTATCTAGTTGGGTAATGAAACACCTGCAAGAAAACAAGCTCAGGGAGCAGCAAAGACCTTACACTTTCATCAAATACAAGTTCCACCTCTTTTGTTGCTGCATTGTGCCATTGGATGCATGTACAAAAAGGGCAGAGCTGCCGTTGCAACAGTGCCAGGTTGATTTGGTCAGATTGATGAAAGTACTGAATCTCACAGATGCCTCTCCCAGCACTGCAGTCTTGAGTGGGAACGGCGTCTCCTAGGATTGAATTGAAGCTTGGGAAGCAAGAATGGCCCTAGAAAATAGTTTGAATGAATAACAGAAGACTCTTCACAAACACTAACTGTTTCCCTTCTTACAAAACAAGAAGGTCATTCACACTATCCCTTAGTGTATGCTGGTGGCAAACTCAACTTATTTTTCATCAAATAGAGCAGGAGTGTCAAACTCACGATTTGCGGGCCAGGTATGTCACATGCTTGCCAAGCCCACCCCTGGTTTAGTGAAGGTGGGGGGGAGAAAGTTGTGATACTTCACATGATGACAATGTGTCATCGTGAATTTGACACCCCTGAAATAGAGCAAGAACAATTTAAAACACCAGGATGAATTTTGGGCAGATTAGGTTCAATACAGGTGGATATTATTAGCTCAGGATTCATTTGAGGGATTCTTGGTGCTCTCTGAGCTTGCTTGTTTTCTTGCAGACATTTCATTACCCTAACTAGATAATATAATCAGTGCTTATTACATTCAACTGTTAGCTAAACCTCTTTGGGATAAGCCTACTTCTTCAATGGGAACCATATTTTAATGCAGGGGTTGTCCAACCTTGTGGACGGTGGACTTCAACTCCCTGCACACTTCAATTCCCAGAATTCCCCCGCCAGCTATGCTGGCTTTGGAATTCTGGGAGTTGAAGTCCACAAGTTTTAAAGTTGCCAAGTTTGAACACTCCTGTTTTAATGGGAGCCAACTTTCTCCTGACCTTTTAAGCTTGGAAGAAAGCAGGTTTGTGTAGGGACACAGTACAAACCTTCTTCACCAAACCCCAGTAAAGTTGAAAGTATTCTGTCCAGGGATCCTTGGGCTGAGAAATGAAGGAAATATATATATTTATTTTTTTAATCTCTTGAAGCTATCTTTTTTTCAGGTCAGGAGAAAAATCCCTCCTAAAGTCCTCCTTGCTTTTTCTCGGGGCTTACCCCTACTGCCGGGATGCTGAAATATTGCCATGTTCTGGGCACAGCGGTAGTCCTTCCCTTGGGCTTCTGCCAACACTCCTAACCTGACTATTATCAGAAACTTGACAAGCTGTGTCAAAGCCATCTGCTGAATGCCTTTGAGTGACAGGTGGTCGATATTCTCCACTCTCAGGGGTCATCACAGGTGACAGAAGCCAAAGCAATGAAACAGTTTCGGCTGCCTCCACTAACTTAAATTCTTCTCCGTCACAATATTTCTTCTCCATTTCCTGTCTCCTTTTTATTTCTCCAACTCCCTGCTTCCTGCTGAATTGCCTCCAGTTCAATTTCACACAGATTGAAACTTCTGATGAGGTGATGGGTTTCTGAGGAAAAGGGACACATCAGAATTAAAGTGTTTCCCTTATTTAGCCCCAGATTAATAAACCAAAAAGAAAAATTGGGAACAACAACAAAAACAAAAAAAAGGAAAGTGTTATTAAAAATTGAAACTAGTTTGGAATGGAATTTTTAATCAGCCAGCACTGGAAGTTCTGGTGACATGAATCCATCTACAAGAGAAGTTATCCTGGCATCCAGTTTTGAAGATATTTTTTTTCCCCGCAAGGAAGGTTACGTGGCAACTTTTGAGTAAATTAAATAGGGTTAAAATAACAATGAAAAAAAAAATCCATAAGGGGTTGACCTAAACTAGGTCTGTACACAGTCTGAAGCCTGAAGGCCATATACCAGTGGCAAAATCATTACCGGTAGTCCTTAACTTACAACCATTTGTTTAGCAACTGAGGGGACTTTGGTGCCTTTTGAACTTGGTTGCTTTCTTGCAGACATTTCATTACCCAAACTAGTTACCTGGCACTGGTGATGTTACCTAGTTTGGGTAATGAAATGTCTGCAAGTTCAGAGATCACCAAGGTCCCCTCATTTCAACGCTGAGCTACAAATACTCTCCTTGTTTAGGGCCTGTTCAAACGGCACTGAAAAAGGTGACTTAAACTGGTCCACACCCATCTGATCATTGCAGCATCCTCATGGTTACATGACCATGGGGGAAGCTGCATTCACTTAACAACTGCAGTGGTTCGCTTAACAAATGTACAAAGCTAGCACCCACCCCTCTCCTAGAAGAATGAAATATTTTGGGAAATATTAAAAAAGCCAGAATATTATATTTCCCTGGATGATAAAAGAAGAAGCATTTTAAAGACAGAAAGCAGCTCCTTGACTCCAGCAGATATTTGGTGGCCATTGAGAAAGACTGGGCTAGCCTATCTACAAGACAAAAGACCTCCAGTTCAAGGGTGATGGGATTAAGATATGACCCTCCAGGACATAATAGGATTAACCCATCTAGCAGCAGAGCTCATCACATGGCACAATCTCCTAAGGACATTGCATCAACCAAGCTTCAACCAAACCTGGGAGCTCAGACAGCCTCAGCTATGACCCCTGCATAGCCCCATGGGAATCTGACAGCAGCCAATAAAATACATGTTCTTGCACAGGAACAGGAAGCTCAAGTTCAAAGCCAAGAGAAGTTATGAACCTCCACCCCCACTCTCAACTCCATGTGGTCAGTTGCCCAGAACCACAAACATGTGCTTCTGCTTCACCATTAAACCATCTTTCCAATCAGCCTCCATGTTTCCAGTGTTTTTCTCCCAGCTTAGAATTGAACTAGATGGATATTTCTCCCAATACTATTTTACCCAGAAACTTGCATAGGGAGACTACAGCTTAATCAATATCCATCTATTCCTTTGATTTACTAATCATTTTCCTGGAATAAAATCACATTTTTTTGCACAATGATTGCCTGACTCTAGAAGATTGTAAAAGTGGCTAATAGGAAAATTACCAAAATCTCATCTTACATTAAACCAATTTTAGAATGGTTTTAAAAGTACGACTGAGCTCAATATGGTTTAGTTCTTTTTGTTAGAAAATTACTCTGGGTAATTTTCAGTTTAGTTTCTACTCAGCACATTCCCAGTCAGTCCCTAAAACCAGATCAGAGCAAGGATATGCCCATCGGTTTATTTATTTATCTGTCTTATTTATTATTTATTAATTTAATCTCTTACAGCCTCCCATTTCAAACGCACGATAACAAAACAGTAACATATATAGGTAGTCCTTGACTTATGACCACAATTGAGCCCAACGTTTCTGTTGTTAAGTGAAATATTGGTTCAGTGAATTTTGGCCCATTTTACAACCTTTTTTTGCCACAGCCGTTAAGTTAATTATTTGCAGTTGTTAAGTTAGTGTCATAGTTGTTAAGTGAATCTGGCTTCCCCATTGACTTTGCTTGTCAGAAGGTCACAGAAGGGGACCACATGATCCTGGGACATTGCAACCGTCATAACTATGAATCAGTTGCCAAGCATCTGAATTTTGATCATCCCACCCACGGGGATACTGCAATGGTCGTAAGTGTGAAAAATGGTCGTGTCACTTTTTTCAGTGCTGTTGTAAATTTGAGTGGTCCCTAAATGAACTGTTGTAAGTCGAGGACTACCGGTACAGCAGGTGAGATAAAACCAACCCGCACAATCAACATAACCAATATATAAAAAGTACAACACATCTTCCCCAAATCAGGACAGTCTCAAAGCAAGGGGCCTTTGGTTAATTCCATCCTTAACCCCTAAAGGCATCAGAATGGAAAGGAGGACACCAAGTGATTCCTTTCTCTATGTGGCACTATTAAAGAAACAGTTTGGTGGAAGGCGAGGACAAATCCAGCACTTTTTAACTGATCGAGCATTTGCTCTTATGAAAAAGCCCCCCTTGTACAATCTAGATATAACAACAGCCTTCCAATGTTACGGAGGAACACTTTCTGAGCTACAGGCACAGACTGTATTATATACTTCAAAAGCAGTTATCAGTAAAGAACATTATGCTTCAGCAAAATGATTTGTAACTATGCTGGGTAACTCAGTCAGACATCTTTTTAATACCTGCTTCTTCTTCTTTTTCTACCCTCAAGTGAAAATCAGACTACGCAATGGCCAAGCCCTTCCAGCACAGTCTCAGCCCTCTGACCTGCAGGATAGGAGGCAGGAACCATCCTGCCTTTTCCTGTAGCATTAGGAAACAGGATGCAAGATTAAAAGTTGGTCGACTCTTCCCTGGCAAAGCCAGAGCTCTAACGTGTTCTTGGTGAGAAGCCAAGCTGGCTGAGATGAGTGGGACTCTGATGATTCATTTAGCAAAGTTGTGGAAGTGGGGAGGATTAAAACATCTGATTCCCTCGCTTAAGCAAAGGCAGAGAAGATGAGCCTCTTCCTCCAATCAACAATAACATTGTTTCTGAAGTTTTTAAGCAGCAGTTGGTCACTGGACGAAATATCCATCTGGTTCAGTTTCAAGCCGGGAGAAAGGCACTGGGGACAAAATGGTGGGTGGAGGCTGATTGGAAAGAGGGTCCATTTATTGATGAATAGAACCACATGTTTGCAGTTCTGATGCTGCTTACCACATGGAGTTGAGAGTGGGGTTATTTATACCTTCTCTTCGGCTTTGCACTTGAACTTCCTGTTCCTGTCCAAGAATATGTATTCTATTGGCTGTTACAGGGGTTATGTATGGGTCATAGCTGGCTGTATGGGTTGTCTGAGCTCCCAGGTTTGGTTGAAGTTTGCTGGGAGTGGTGCAACTGAGATAATGCAAGGAAGGGGCTTGTGTTCTGAAAGGGTATTGGGCAATTCCTGTTATGGCTTAATGGCTTTGTCCTGGTTTGAATCTTGAGTGAGGGCTAATCCTATGACTCTGCCTTTGTTTCAAAATATCCTGTCTTGAAAGGATTACCAAATCCGCATTTCTAAAAGCTACCTCCCCGGTGTCTGTTCGGGGGCAGGGAGCTGGGGCTCTGAGTTTCTGTCTCTCCCTTAAGATTTTGTATTTCTTTTTTTAGGAGAAATATTTTATCCTGCCTTTTAAAAATATTTCTCAAAATATTTCATTCTTCTAGGAGAGGGGCGGGTGCTAACTTTCTACACTGGGGTTGGACAGGGTGATAGCAGGCAGCTTATTATTTTTTTAAAAAAAAGGGGGGGGGAGGGGAGCTCCAAAATGTATTTATGAATTGCCCAGCCTGCTTGTATTGCTAAGTTGATCCTAATAGCCAAGATCAGAGAATTGCTCCAACTCCCTTAGAATCATAAAGTGCAAGTTGGAATGAACCTAGAGATCATCTAGTTCAACCCCCTCCACAGAGCTGGAATCCAGCCCTGCAACATCCCAAACAGAAATATCCATTTCTGTTAAAACATTTCCAGCAAAGGAGAGCCCATTCCCTCCCGAGGCTCTGGGACTTCACTGTTGAGTATCTCTTCCTGTGTAAAAAAAAAAAAAAGTTTCTTCGGCGTCCAACCGAAAACTGCTCCCTTGTCATTTAAACCCACCGTTGCTTGTCCCTTCTTGAGATTCTGCATCCTTCCCCATTTCAGGAGAACCAAGGGAGAGTCATCGCAATGTAGTTTTTATCTTTTCTCTTCTTGGCTCCAAATAGCCTCTATTTTCATGTCTGACAGGTGCAGCATACAAAACGAATGTTTTCGGAGCGCTATTCATAATGGTACCCTGATTGCTTTCCTGGGATGCGCTGTTCTTTCCAGATCTGTAAATCAGAAAAAAGAAAAAAAAACTAAATGAAGGAAAAAGGAAAGAGAACGATCCGGCGAAGGGACGGCTGCCCCATCTCCCTAGCATATCAGCAGCTAGCTGGCCTGCAGCCCTCCCTTCCCCATACCTCGTGTTCTCACTGCCTCCCCGCTAATGTCATTGGAAGTCCTGCATAAATGTTACATGAGGCTTAATGGTTTCTGAACGCCTCAATCCCAGCCTGGAATGTCAAGAGAATTTCAGACAGTTCTTGTCCCTCGCAGGCTCTTGGGAAAAGAGGCACAAGATGTTTAAATTAAGCATGAAATGCATCGGGCTGCCAGTTTTCAGGCTGCCTTTCATTGTTCGGAAAAATATGGCATCTTCATGCATCATGGATGTGCTAATATGTAATGCCTGGAGGAAGTGGAGAAGCTGCTTCAGCGCTAGAAATTGGGGAGTTGGGCTCGGCTCACAAATAGACCCAGAGATCATCACAGGGCTATGATGCATCCAGCTTTCTGCCAGGGGTGAGATATCCTTGCACTTGTTCATAGGTGATCTATAAAGATTCGTTCACATAGAGTGGGGGGTGGGTGGGCCCTCTTCTGTATCCAGGTCACTAAAATCCCCACTTCTTCAACCTGCATGTACTGGAGTCTGTCCCTTGGTTTGCCTTGAAACCTCGAAGCTTTCAGACGGTGCAAAACCAATTTCCCGCAAGCATCCAAAGGTCAGAAAGACAGAACTTGGAAAGCAGACTCACGCTGAGCGTTCAGCCCAAATGCCGAAACAGATTCCTGTTCTTATTCACTGACCCGAAAGTACTCTGCGCAGACTTCACTTGTTTGCCTATTAGTTTCAAGGCTCGGTTCGAAATGGTGTTTCTGGCTTTCAAAACCAGAAATAGCTTAAATATAATCTGAGTCTGTACGCAATTGCGCGGCAGGGTACCTGAGCTGATGGAATTGAGCTTGGACATTAGGACATCTGATCTGGCTTTTCAGTTTGTTGGAAGGCATACAAAACAGAACAAAGATAGTAATGTTCTCCCGAGGCTTTGCTCTCCCCACTGACCTCCGATTCAATAGAGCCGAGGTACATCAAAGCATTTCATGAATATTTACCCCCGGTTCTTTTTTCCACCAAGAAGAAAGTTGCTTTGCAATTGCTGTGTGAGGCTACAGTGAGACCAAGAGGGATTACCTGCAGTCGACATCCATTCTTTTGTTATCACATCTTCCCTGCAGGCAGCCAGCGCGGGCTTCCTCCTTCCATTTCATTCAAAGTCAAACCCTACGCTCCATAGTTGGGATCAACTTTCTTTGACCTTTCCTTTTTCTAATCCTTGATCCTAGTTGAAATCTCAGCTTCAATTTCCCTCTGCGTATGTCACAGCCCTGGGAAGCAATCTGTTTTTGCCATGTCTTGCCACCTCCCAATCTCTGTCTGCATTCACCCTTTTATTGCAGTCTCATTCTTTCTGCCTTTTTTTCTGCCTCTACCTTCCTTCCTTACTACAGTTACCGGGCAACTTTAAGATGTGTGGACGTGGCCAATGGAGGTTGGGCAACTTTAAGATGTGTGGACTTGGCCAATGGAGGTTGGGCAACTTTAAGATGTATTGACTTATCTCACAAGGCTACACCTTGGATCAGTATTTTTCTAACTGGGCAACTTTAACATGTGTGAACTTCAACTCCCAGAATTCCCCAGCCAGCATTCATTCTCCTAGGATTCTAGGAGTTGAAGTCCACACATTTCAAAGTTGTGCTGTTTGAAAAACACTGGCTTAGAGCCTTCCTTGAGCCTAGTCTACCTTAAGGCTGTGTGATCCTGATGCAGACAAGAACTGAGACTTAAAGCTAATACTAAATTTCTAGACCTCACAGACTAATATAATATGGCTCCAAAGGCAGTAATTCTAACGGAGGATTACATGCATCAGTCTTTATAAAGTATAGAGCAGGATTGTTTGTACCAAGTAAATAAGCGGAAAGGAGAAAGTCAGAAGTCTGTTGGCCAAGCCCTGATTCCAAAGCAGACCAGGATTATACAAAACAGATCAAATTTTACCTACAGCAGAGTATCAAGGCTGGAATTGCTCTTGAGCCTGGTTCTCCACAAGTTCTGATCTTGACCTGTTTCTCAGTAATTATGTATTTATTTCTTGGGTAATAGTATATCAAGAATGATGGTGGGAAAAGTAAGAAGGGGGAATCATGAAGTCAATAGTCTGTTCTTAAATCAGACATTAGCAATCATTGCCTGGTGCACCTCGTTATTGCCCATTTTCTGATTTAGCAATAAAGAGTACTTGATGAAAAAAAAAATGATGTTACATTGGGAAGCATTGACACAGTGTTCTTTTCCAGGATTATGATAAGCCTCCTCAGCAGCATTTAGGTCAGAAATAGGCTGATTGGTGCATTCACTGGAAAACCCAACAAATGAGGGAATTCAAAGGGAGCAGTAAACATTTTTTAAACTATGCCAAATGTAGAATGCTTAAAAGAACAGAGCGTGTGAAGCTTCCAGAAAAGGAAATTGTGGGTTGATTATAAGACACTTCAGCTCTCCAAGAAGCAAGATAACGATTTATAATGGCAACAGAACAGATACAGTGATGCCTTTATGCTGCAAACAAATATGGTTTCTCCTAAAATGTAGGCATGTTGCCCAAATACGTCCAATAAAGTTGCTTAATATTGTTTGTTTGTACATGTTTTATTTGCAGTTTTTCCTTTAACAACCAACATTTTTTGTGGACAGTGCAATTACTGGGTTAACATATTTTTCACACGGTGCCCGCTGTAATAATACAGTTAAATACAAAATTTTTATCTTCCAACTTCTGACCTTAATGTGCTTATTATAATTATAATATATTCTTTTATATATCAATATATATTCTACTATTTTCCCAATTTATACTTATTTCTTTATTT
>JANHFL010007021.1:105105-120471 GCA_032468155.1 Oxyrhabdium leporinum | reverse complement strand
ATGTTTTTATATTTGCTGTGAACCGCCCCGAGTCTGCGGAATAGGGGCGGTATATAAATTGAAACAAATAATAATAAATAATAATAATAAAGGTCACAAATGGTGATCATGTGATCCTAGGATACTGCAACCGTCATAAGTACATGCCAGTAGTCCAAATTTTGATCATGTGACCATGGGGATGCTGCAATGATTGTAAGTGTGAAAGTCACTTTTTTCAGTGCTATTGTAACTTTGAATGGTCACTAAATGAATGGTTGGAAGTCGAGGACTACCTGTACTTGTCTCTTATGAATCATGTGTGGATTGCTACTTGTGGGTAGGACAGTCAACATTCATGGATGCCTGCTGGTAGGGACAAGTAATCTCCCATGCATCATGGTATCATCATATTGCAATGACTGATTACCTATGACACTTCTTGCCCTGACCATTGGTAGGCAGACATGAAAGTCCCCCTAATATTTGGAGAAATGGGAAAAAGAAAAATAAGAAGGGGGTTCTTTAAAATTGAAAGTTAAAAAAGGGGGGAATTGGAATAAAATGGGAGAAACATAAAAAAATATGAAGTGGAATCATAAAGAAAAATAAGAAGACAATGTAGAAATTGAAAAGCTCAAGTAGAAAAAAAATAGGGAAAATCAGGTTTCCTCTTCACATTTTTTTTCCTTTTCTATATTTTTTTTAAAAAGAAAACTATTATTTTTCACTCTCTCCTTAACTTTTCAAGGTTTTCCCCAAGTAGCTAGGAAGTTATAAGGAGGAAGTCTCTGTGGTTCCAATTTGTTTTCATTTATTTTAGGGGACTTATGAGAGCTTTCATTGCAAATGAGTAGCATATGTCCCACCCTTCATA
The DNA here is from genome assembly GCA_032468155.1 of Oxyrhabdium leporinum. Lineage (NCBI taxonomy): Eukaryota > Metazoa > Chordata > Lepidosauria > Squamata > Cyclocoridae > Oxyrhabdium > Oxyrhabdium leporinum. The sequence continues at coordinate 119,615 of JANHFL010007021.1, read as the reverse complement.
AATTACAGTACGGTTCCAAGAAAACAAATATTATGACATCAATATTAATGGTTGGTTTTATGATTTTATAAACTGCTTGTGGTCCATGTGAAGTCATTGATGTAGAAATGTCATAAATCAATTGATTGATCCATCCATCCTTGCTGACTGGCTGCAGAGATCTAGACCTAGTTATTCTCCTCACATTGAAGGCCAGATGCGGCCATTTTAAGTCTTGCAAAAGTCATGATTACAGACCACACTGGAAACTGAGTCACGAATAGGAGAGCAAAAGACACCGGCTTGCGTTACAATATTTTATAAATTATAGTATTACAACATTTGAACAGAAGACTAAATAAAACACACTTAACAAAAATAATGTTTTATTAAGACTCTGAAACCATGTTTTAGTTTAAGATTTTGTTGGCTTTCTTATGCTTTACTGTTCACAGGCCTTGAAGATAGTTTACCCAGGGAAGTGAGATAAGGTTTACATTCCTAGGATAACCTCTCTTTAGATAAATATAATCTCAGAAAAGTTACAGGTTTGGTAAAGAAGGGAGTTCCCATATGGCACGTGGGTGAGATGGGAAAGGGGTGACTGGGTAATGGGATGGTATTCTATAGGAGAGGCTGATTATGCAGGTACTCCTCGACGTATAACCATTCATTTAGTGACTGCAGTTACACCGACACTTACAAAAGGAACTTATGGATATTTTTCACACTTACAACGGTTGCCGCATCCCCATGGTCATGTGATCAAAAATCATATTTATGACACTTGCGGTGTCCCCGAGTCATGTAATCAACTTTGTGACTTTCTGAAAAGCAGTCGATGGTGAAGCTAGATTCACTTAACAACCATGTTACTAACTTAACAATTGCAATGTTTCACTTAACAAGAAAGGTTGTAAAATGGGGCAAAACTCACTTAACAATTTCTTCACTGAGCAACAGAAATTTTGGGCTCAATTATGGTCATACACCGAGGACTTCCTGTACATTTAGATAATTGGCAATAGTGTTCAGAGGTAGGTGACTTATAACTTCTCAGTTATAGACTTCATACAATTTTGGGAGGGAGTGAAGGAAGGAAGGAAGGAAGGAAGGGGCATTTAGAAAAATGTCTTCATAGACACACTGTATAGAAAACAAAAAATAATACTATTCTCTCTCTCTCATATTCATAGGCCCAGATTACATTAAAATACATTCCTAGAGATTTGGCTGCAATGCTAAACACATTTCTAAAGTTCCATTTATTATCAAAATGTCTCAGCGGAAGAGACTGAATTTAATAAGGTACAAAACTTGGCAAACTTTACTGTACTGAGAAATAAAGCAGACCTGACAAGATCCAAAGGAACAGAAACAGCTTTTAGTAAGACCTGTCTAAGGGCATAGCAGCAAACCCACCCCGAGCCTACAACTTTTTAAGCAGAAAATCCTAGACAGAAACAAAAATTTCCTTTGCTCCATCTGGTTGCTAGGCAGCATGGATGCAGATCCCTTAATTGAGTTTCACCCATCCGCCCCCATCTTTTGACCTCTGTTATTATTCTTAGCCAGCTTTGGCTCCCCAGAATAGCTAAAATAAATGCGGCCTGTTTACACTACCAGAATGAGGGACCAGCAGAAAATTCAGTTCTGTAGGATACACTAGAAATTGGAGGAGGATGGATCCAAAAAGTCACACTGGCGAACCACTTCTATATAATTGTGAAGAAAACTACATAGTTGTGTGATGTCATCACAAAGAACTGAACTTAACTGAGAGGAAAATTTAAGTTCCTTTAGTCGACTTTGCAAAAAGAAATGCTTTCCCCCTTTTTACTGAATCGTTATAAATCTTGATATATATTGTTTCAATATGGTAAAACTTTTACAGTATAATATTATTGACTGTTGAACGTATGCAGCTAGTCCTTGTTTAGCAACTAGCCCAATTTTACAATCTTTTTTGCAGCGCTCACTAAACGAACCAATAATTTGCTATAGGTGCGGTTTTGGAAAAAAAGAAAAAAAATGGAAGTAGATTCTGGGCTTGGGCAAAACTCTCATAACATGCAGTCGGTCACATGATCGCGGGATACTGCAAATGGGCGTCAATGCGGCCTGGTTGCCAAATGCCCGAAAATGCAGTCACATGATTAGAAAGGTGGGGGGGAACTGGGGAATCCAGGTCACAAGTACCCTCTCTAAGTACGTCCATCAGAACTTCAAAGAGTTGCTAAACGATTGGTCATAAGCTGAGAAGTACCTTTCCCTCATTTAGCAAACATTCACAGTTATGACAGTGATGACAAATGAACTCTATGATAAACCCTTGCATTTACGACCTGTAAATACAGGAAAGCTGATGAAAAGTCATGTTGCGGTTTCACTTATCAACCATTTCGCTTAACAACTGAGTTGTCAGCCCAAGTTGTGGTCATGAACTGAGGACCAATTACATCTCACTAAATTGCAAGAAGCAATTAAATCTTAGCCACAATCCAGCCACTGATAGACCTAACCCTGCTGAATTTGAGAAGTGTTGCCTTTTGCTCGAGTTAGGATTATCCTACCCATCCACTGCACCAGCTGAGTGCACAGACTTTTAAGTTTTAAGTTTTAAGAAATCAGCCCTACAGGAACATCTGCCTTGCTGCCAACACCCATCTGTGCCAAATGTAGGGCAGAAATGGGGGGTCATTATCTGGCTTCCTTGTTTGTAAAGCAATAATGGTGTCACTGCTATTATTTTATCTTCATCGTTTTTAAAAGATGTAACTCAAGGAGGCGAACAAACCTAATACAGATGGCCTTTGGTTAATGACTGTCTTATTCAAACTCAGGAGGCAGGCAAATTCCTCAAAGAACATTTTATTGGAAACATCATATTGGCACAACTGGAGAAAGCCGACTCTAAAGTTTCCCGTGGCTTTCACCTAATTAAAAGTTAAACGTTTCCCCTTTCCCTCCAAGTCACTGGTCATGCTGTCCAATCCAGTTGCTGGCCAGTTGCTTGGTTACTTCGCTCCTCCTCTGGCAAGCCACCTGTGAGAATGTCCATGGTTCCCACAGGAAAACGTTATTGTTTTGGCTATCAAACCTGGTCTAACTATTTCCCCCCTCCCTCTGTTGTGTGGCAACCCTGAAGCCTCCAAGATGGCCTCAGCCAGGTTCACTTCAGGGTTGACAATGGCATTGAAAAAGCAAGCTTACCACCAGTCCTCAAAGTTGTGGCTATCACAAGGTCTACCTCCATTCACAAGATCACGATTTAGGTGCTTGCAAGTGGAGTGAGTTTACTAAGATTTGCAACCTTCACAGCCGGCTTCCGATAGGCACAGTCAATGGGGAAACTGGCAGGAAGTCAGAAGTTGAAGTCATGTGACACTTAACGATTGTGGGTGATTTTCTTAATAGCCACAGCAGAATGGACGACACATATTTCACTTAACAGCCACATCACTTAGCAATGGAGCTCCTGGTCCCAATTGCAGCTCTGAAGTGAGAACTGAGTATACTCCTACCTCCTATTTTCCCCCACTGAGAACAACAACCCTGTGAGGTGGGCTGGGCAGAGAGAGAATGACCAGATCAAAGTAACTCAACCAACCGATAGGCCCAAGGGGAGCACTAGAATTCCCAGTCTCCTGCTTTCTAAGCCAGCAGAGGTATCATTCAAACTAGTCTAATATCTTATCAGCTAACAAAAAAGATTCATATCAGATATAATTGCCAGTTACTGGCAACAAACCCTCCCATTATGAAAAGGCAGCGAAACAAAGTGAACATTGCATCGAGAGCAGATGGTAAGAACAGCAACAAACAATCTTATGACAGCTGAGCAAAAGCACACAGCTATCAAAACTCTTCAGCTACCAGGCACCTGGCCTTCACATTTTCTTCTGCATCTGAAACTGAGTGAGAGCAAGGAGCAATCATTCTCAGCCTGTTCCTCTTTTTTAAAGTGCCAGCTTGAATAGGATGTGTCAGCCCTCCCAGGTAAACCAGATGGGAAACATGACCAGATGAGCTAATTCTGCTGTATTGTAAAGCTACATTAACTGAATATTGCAAATCTGAAAGTCCAAATCTCCCATTGTCACTTTCATCAGCCTGATCCATTAAGGCAAGTCCTGTCTAAGTTTCTTTCTCTGACCATTAAGCAACTGCAGGCCCCTCCCTCTCTTATCTGATCCTTTCTTAGGTGGCATCTCTTCTCATTGTTCTTCAAGATTTGATTGATTGATTGATTGCCAACCTTTATAATTTGTATAAATAACTCAAGGTAATGAATATACTTATTACTCCTGTCCTCCTCCTACTTTCCCCACAACTGGGGAGTGGGTTGGGCTGAGAGAGAAGGACTGGCCCAAAGTCATCCAGCTGTCTTTCATGCCTAAGGCTAGACTAGAATTCACAATCCCCTGGTGACTGGCCTAACATCACTTAACCAGCTTTCATGCCAAAAGTGGGACTAGAACACATAGTTTCCTGGTGATTGACCCAAAGTCAATCCAGCTTTCATGTCTAAGGTAGAACTAGAACTCACAGTCTCCTGGTGATTGGCCCAAAGTCACCCAGGCAGCATTCATGTTTAAGGCAAGGCTAGAACTCACACTCTCTGGTTTCTAGCCTCAAGTCCGAACCACTAGACCAAAATGGTATTCCCACATACTATTATATAGGATTATGGCTACAAAATAGTCAAGGTATGGGTATCAACATACTTTAATACACACACACACACACACAGTGTCTATCCAATGGCTTGCAGCTTCTTATGAGTCAATTAAATCCCAAGGGAATTTGCATCTGAAAGAAACTTTATATCGTACTGTTGGAGACTGGGAAATACAGGTCACCAGGTAAGGCTGGCATTTTGTGAACTTCAACTACAAAGGATACACTTCTGCAGCAAAAGTCCATTTTAAAACCTAAGCACTCAGAGCAGGTAGAAAAATATGAATCTGTTTTGCAAAGAGAATGGCGATAGAGGTGGGCACAGAGAAGTCCTTGAAGAAAATAAATGGCAACCATTTGGAAAATAGGAACTTAGCCAAGAAAAGCAGGAAGTTATGAGAAAGAAACTCAACATTGCTCATTCATCTTGACTATCTTTGGCGTAAGAGGGAGCCAAGGACAAAAGTAGTCAAGCTTTAAAAAATTCGGTTTTACTATAGTTTATATCAATATAATAGAGTTCTAGTATCAGTAGTACTATTAAGTGACTGCCTTGCTTACTGACCATTCACAGTAACAACAGTGAAGAAAAAGTAACTTTGCAACCAATCCTTGTGTTTACAGCCTTCACAGGTCTGTAAAAAGCAAAGGAAAGCTGAAGTAAAACCCTAACTGCAGTCATGATTTCACTTAGCAAATTGCCAGTTTCAAATGTGGTCACTAAACAAGGACTACCTGTATTTCTTGTGCTGTTTTCTGATGACCTGGGATATCTCAAAGAGCTGACAGGAGATTATTGTAAAACACAGTTCTGCCAATCAGTATTAAGTGCTGTCCATCCAGAAATAGGGCTAGTAATGTGATTAGTGGAAGAAATAGATTTTGGATATCATCAATAGCACCTGTGGAGCTCTCTGATAACTTATCGCTAACAGTTGTAATTTAGATACAAGGCTGTTTTGAAAGATAAAGGAGTTTTCCTTGTTAAGAGTTTGATCCCTTTGAAAATGTTTCGGATAGGCTCTCTAAACTAGGTTTGTGACTGAACCTTCTAGAGGTGCTTCATTATGATCTTTACGTTCAAAACTGTAAGGAGTCTGTAGTTAGGACAACAATATATAAACATTAGTAAACTGGATAATGGATAGACACTGAGGGAATCCTAACATATTAAATATAACATCCATCTCAATCCTTTCTCAGAGTTGAGCTCTCGAAGGGTAAAGCTATGCATATTCTAGGCCTGGCTTAGACTGGATTTCAATGTACAGATATAAAGCTTAGGTTTTAAAAATTGGTAGATATTACCAACAACTACAGATTACTAGCCCTAGTAATATTATTTTAGTTCTATTTTATTTTTATTATTTCCTTGGAACATTATGATTTATGTTTTTAATAGAAAAGAACCAAATGTTATTACTGCTCTTCAAACGAATTTTTCTTCAACTTTTTCTAAGTAAGGATGCACTAAAAGGTGTTTTTTTTTCAAACTCAACTATTTTGGGTCTCAACTGAAGGCTAGATGTTGAAATTTTGCTTTTAATAATTTCTTTAGCTCTTGTACAGCTGATCTAGTCTAATGAAGAGAAGGAGTAAGGGTGACATGATAGCACTCTTCCATATTTGAGAGGCTGTCACAAAGATAGCAGGACAAGAAGCAATGGTTGGAAATTAATCCAGGAGAGAACCAACCTAGAACTAAGGAGAAATCTCCTGACAGTTAGAACAATTAATCAGAGGACTGGCTTGTCTCCAGAAGTTGTGGGTGCTCCATTATTGAGGTTTTTTAAGAAGACAGTGGACAGTCATTTGTCTGGAATGGTATAGAGCAGGGGTGTCAAACTCATGGCCCACAGGGGACTTAAATCTGGCCCACAGGGCCGGCCGGGAAATAGCAAAGGACTGGCCTGAGGTGCCTCTGGCAGCCAAAACGGGGCAGTGGGGCACCAGCAAAGAGGAGCTGGTTTGGCTTCCACAGTGTTGGAGGCCGTCCAGGCTGAAAACAGGGCACAGGGGGCTGCGTGTGGCCTCCCATGCCCCATTTTGGCTGCCAGAGGCACCGGGGGCTCGTCCTTTGCTATTTCCAGGCCGGCCAGAGGCACCGCACCCCATTTTGGCTGGCAGGGTGCTGCAGGAGGCGGTCCACTCCGTCCCATCCCTCCCGGCTGGCCCGCAGAGAACGACAATGCTGATCTGGCCCTCAAAGAAATCCAGTTGGACTCCCCTGGTATAGGGTTTCCTGCTTGGGCAGGGGATTAGATAGAAGACCTCCAACAGTCCCCTCTAACTCTGTTATTGTGATTCTACAAGATATGTGGACGAATTTCCAGAATTCCCTCACCAGCAAGTCCACATATCTTCAAGTTGTCCAGATTGAAAAACAATGAAGTATACATTTCCTGGAAAAAAATGGGATTTGGTAGCAAAAGTTCCCCTTTTTTGCCTCTATGCACTGATACATAATGATCAGTTTTGACCACTGTGGAAAACAAATATTGTGCTCCATGAAATACTCCTTTACTTTCCTCAGAATCTATTTTATTTTTCCGTTGTAAAATAGGTATCTGCTTTTTTTCCCAAAAGATGAATCCTTCAAACTGGCTTTTAAACTACAATGGTCCTCGCAGATATAATCTCCACAGCTTAGCAGGAAACAAAACAGAAGGGCTTAGAGGCTGCCATTGCTAAAATTATACCTGTTGGTCCTTCCAATAATTTAAAAAAATATATATATTCTGCCCAGAGTCTTGTTAATGATCGCCCCAACCCTGGATCTGAATGTTACAAGGATATTTAACAAAAACCCAAGAGAGATTTTTCAGGTTTTGTTCTTTTAATTTGGGATCTGATGCAACTGATTGCCACATATGTAGTTTTATGGGTAGCCTTCAATATAATTGCTGAATGTTATTAAGCAAATCCATTTTCCCCAATGGAAGTTTTTGCTGGAGATAAATGGAAACCAACAAAAAAGTCACAAATTGTGATTGTTACCACGGGACACTGCAAATAGCTGTAAAGATGAGCTGGATGCCAAGAGTCCAAAATGAGACCACTTGAACACAGAGGCGTGTGCGGGCATCGTAACTCCAAAAACGGGTCATAAGCAGCTCTGGAGAGGTCCATCGCAACTTTGAATAATCGTTAAGCGACCAGTTATAAGTTGAGGACTACCTGTACTGAGGCAGTACTATCTATTACCATCCTTCTGTGTTTACCCTAGAACAGCGCTGGCTGAGGAATTCTGGGAGTTGAAGTCCACACATCCTAAAATGGCTGAGATTGAGAAACAGTGCCCTAGGATGTAATAGTTCCTCTTTTTACCTAGCACAACTTTCCTCTTGATCCCCACCCCACAGACAGAGAAAAATACACATGGCTGCTCTTCCAAGACCTTCCAAGGTCCCTTCCTGCCCTATGACTCTATGTTTCAATTTGCTTAGCTTTCATTTAAGTGCTGGCCTTTCTTATGCCACCCTGCAGGCCTTTCAACCCCAGTCATATGGCTCTTTTCAGGTTGAGACTCAGGATGCCAGACCCCAGCTTTAATGGGCATGGCAGAAGAAAAAAAAATGATTTTTTATGCCCCAGTTCAGCAAATAATGCAATGTTGGCAGAATGTTGGCAGGCCAAGCTGGCAGTTCTGTTTTTCATTAGCTACCCACTGGGGGAAAATAAAATGCACCATTTTTTTTGAAGTATTTGTCCTGGCAATCTTCAGATGGATTCATTATTTGAGTAAGGAACTAAAGCTGATTAGGGGACTAGAGGCTAAAACATATGAAGAATTGAGTATGTGTAGTCTTGTGAAAAGAAAGACAAGGGGTGACATGATAGTGGTGTTCCAATATTTGAGGGGCTGCCACAGAGAAGAGGGTACCAACCTATTCTCCAAAGCACCTGAATGCAGGACAAAAAGCAATGGATGGAAATTAATCCAGGAGAGAACCAACCTAGAACTAAGAAGAAATTTCCTGACACTTAGAACAATTAATCAGTAGAATGACTTGCCTCCAGAAGTTGTGGGTGCTCCAACACTGGAGTTTTTAAAGAAGAGATTGGACAACCATTTGTCTGAAATGGTATAGGGTCTCCTGCCTGAGCAGCGGGTTGGACTAGAAGACCTCCAAGGTCCCTTCCAACTCTCTCATTGTTATTTGCCGATCATGGTAGCATAGGAATCCACCTGAAATTCTAAAAGCCCTGATAACACTCAAGGGCTGAAGGCCATCTTGCTCTGAATCTGGGTCTTATCATCTTCTAAGGCAGAAATCCAAAAGGCACTCTTTTGCCTGTTCTTGAAGGTCCATCTGGATGGAAAACTTCTCCAGATGGATGTATCTCAAGCTGGTTTAGAGGAAAGTATGAACAAGCTGTTAAAGAAGAACTCGGAGAAGAAATGAATACAGCATAGAGTCAGAAGATGCAAGAGAAAGAAATTCAGAATAGCTGACCTTGATTTGTTGGAATAAGATGGGACACCATCAACGTTCAGTTATTAAACCTACAATAATAAAACAATACTTCTGCAGTCCTGAAGAATTTTTTTATCTGACTTACCTTGAAGGGCTTGAGAAGTTAACAGGGACCTCAAAATTCTGACCCTACTTTGCCATAAGGCATTGAAAAGGAATGTTCTCCAAATAAGGTCCATTTAGCAAACGTGTCCTCAGAGCAGTTCAAGGAGGCCAAAGATGAAAACAAAATTGTACCATTGTGATATAAATTCCACCCCTTAGCTGCATCCATTATGACATCATACAGAAAGGGGTGGAGATTTCAGCAATTCTCTCCCACATTGCTTTTACCATTTTGAACAACTCTTCCAGTCCTGTGGATGCCTGTTAATTAGGGTGGTCAACAGCTGTGATTAAAGGCAGCTGTCCTCCAATCCTGTTGGAGGACACCTGTTGATAGATTCATTGATCAAACTTTTTAAAAACAGAGCAGACCAGGAATTATCTTAATTTTAGTGAATTTCATCCTCAGGAATGATCAGGCAGCATGTTAAAAGATGGGAGTAATTGCTTACTATGTCTCTTATTAAAAGAATTAGCATCACACTCATGTCAGAAGTACCAAGACGCTTCTGAGTTGAAAGGACTAGCCAGTGACATCACTGTTGCCTGGGGAACGCCCAGTTGGAGGCACTTTTCAAGTCCTCCACATGAGCTGAAGTAAAGGACAGGAGCTCACCTCTCCCCCCACTCCACAACAGCACTCAGGCCTCAAGCGCGGGGCTTACTAACCTCCAACGAGTGTCCTAACCATGCAAGCCATTGTGCTCCCAATTAAAAGAATTAAGAATCAGTTACGGTATTACTTAGTTGGTGAATGAAATATCTGCAAGCCCTTAAGTCCCTTGTTAGTTTTTAAAAGAGAAAAAGTAGCAGGTAACTCATTCATTTACCTTCTTAGCAATTTGGGACAACATCGGAATGTTTACAGCAAGGCTTAACTTTTGAAAGCAGATGCCTAAACATGGAGTTTGAAAATTCTACGCAGGATTCAGAGGATGTAGCATCCATGTGCTTCATGTGACTGTACTTACGGGTTAAAAAAAAAAAGATTATTGTTGCTGTGACACCCCCCCCCCAAAAAAAGATGAACAGGTTGAATTTTCTGTAACTTTAATAAGGAGTGTGTAATTCACGTATACAAATTTAGATCTATAGAGGCAAATTTTGGTAACGGTACTATTATCTTTTGGACAGAAATGAGTTGGAAGACAGTCGGCTTTAAAATTCCTGCTTTTCTTTATGATTGTGGATGAAACCAGAGGAAACTCTTATGACTGTGAATGAAAAGTACATTTACTTGATTGTGGGTGAACCAAAAACTAGCTGGGGGTTTGAGTTAAGTAGAAATTATAGTGACCACATAGACGCAAACGTGCAATTTTGTTCACAACAGTTGACAAGTATATGTCACTATTTTCCTCCACAATGTGTTTTTGACTACCCAGTGTAGCCCACCACTCTAGGAGTGCTTGTTGTTTGCCCCCCAGATATAATCCCTTCTAATCAGCTTAGCTTTTCAAATTGAGGCAAAGCTGAGTAGATTCCACATACACACAAATGTATGTATGTGGAAACTCTCTCTCTCTGTGTATGTATATGTCTGTATATGTGTGTATACACACACACACATATACACTGTATACTCTCTGTGTGTGTATTGATACTTATTGTATACCTTTTAACCTGAAAATACTATATTATTTTCAAGTTAAAGGATGTACAATGCACATCAGTAATTGTGCATGTATAGTAATTCTCCTATGATAAAAGGAATAGTAGTTACCAAAACAATGCACAGTTACATCCTCTCACAAAAGAGACAAGTTCTTGCTTTTTGCACTTTGAACAACATGAGAAAACCCTTGCTAAGCTTCTGTATCTTTTCTCTGTTGAAAGCAAAGTACTTCTTGGAATTCTTGAGTTGCACTTTTAACCTTCCTTCTAATAAATAATATTAATCAGCGTATTAATTAGATTCTTGTTCTTGGATTTCTTGGGATTAGAGGTAGTCCTCACTGAATGACCATTCCTTCAGTGGCCCTTCAAAGTTAGGATGGCACTGAACAAAAAGGGATGGGTCCCCGTAGTTACAGCTCTGACCTTGTCCCAACGATCATTGTGATTTGGCACGTGGCAACCAGCTCGCAATGACAATGTTGAAGCATTCTGCAGTCACATGATCACCATATGCAACTATCACCTGCAGCTTCCAACAAGCAAAGTCAATGGGAAAGTGACAATCAAATGACCACAGGATACTGTGATCACATGGGTTTCTCCTAAAAACACTACAACTGGGACCGCCATAATTGCCATCGTAAGTTGCACTTTATGACTATATCACTTAGCAATGGAGTCGTCATTCTCCACCATCATTATGGTGGGGGCTATCTACAATTATTTCTAATTTGGTCAATAAGAGGAAACACAAGTTCCAGCAGTACCTTCCTATCAATTACAAAAAGGAGGAGAAGTCACCCACTGGGTCCTCCACCATCCATGCTAGTCTGCTTTTGCAATTCTCCTTGTCTACCATATCTTGGGTCTTCTGAAAAATTCTTGGATAGTCTGCAGGTATTCTGGCTTTAGTCTCTCAAGGTCCAATCTTGGCAACATCAGTAAGAATTCATCATTGTGACAAATACGTAAGATATACAGCTTCTGGCCATACTAACTTTGCAAACGGCGGAATCCTGATTCTTCCTTTGCAAGCTTGTTTAAACTCCCACAGAAGACCCAAACACACAAAGGGTTGATTGAAACACACAAAGGGTTTCCCTCTCATTTACTGTCTCATTTGACCCTGTCAAAAACAGCAGGCTGTTTTCTGCTCTTTGCATGATCTTGGATGCTGTGTTGAAGTCCCAAGAGTGATACATGGAATTGCCATCTCTCTCACGCTCTCTAGCAGATTCTGAAGCATCCAGCAAGCAGGAACAGGTTTTCCACTTAAGTGGATGCTTAAAAAATTTGCAGCAAGGCCAGTGCCAAAGACGCATTCAATTTCAGCCAACCTTAAAGAACTTGATGGAGGAAGTGAAGCAAGCCTCTCTGTAGAAATGAGATATTTCATGTCTGTTGTTCTTGTCCTTTAGCCAAACCCGTTTGCTTCCTGCATCTATATTTGGTAATTTTTAGGTAAACCAGCCAATAGGATAATATGGATGATTTTTAACCCTCTGACAACTTCCGATCAAATTTAGAAGAGGAATGGAATAAAGGCAAATATGTGTTGCTGAAATACTTGGGAAGTCTTGAAGTGAGAAGTCCCATTCCATATTACATTTATATTGACTGACTCCTTTTCTTGGGGAATTCGAAGCAGCGCCTGTATACAGCAGTGCTGAGCTTTAGGATTTAGCAATTATGACAACAGATTTCCTGATGAGAGAGAGAGAGGGAGGGAGGGAGGGAGAGAGAGAGAGAGCATATGCTCTCCATGTACATGCAAAATGATAGGTCATAGATCATACATCGTAGCTACGATAATTAATCATAAGCTACAAACAAGAAGTGATAAATCATAAGATGCCAAAAAGATGAGAAAAGATGAGAAATGAAAAGATGAGAAAGATGAGAAGGATAGTAGCAATACAGCCTACTACATGAGTAAATATCTTTAGGCCTAATACAGTGCTGTGGGAATTAGGTATTCACTGAGCTATTTCCTAAAATCCTATCGTTGGAAAGGATCTCTGAAGCCATATAGTTCATGGTCTTGCTCCAATGCTGGAAAACGTCTACTCTCACTTCCAGGAACAGACTGGTGAATAGACAACCAATCACTACCAAATGTTCAGATTTCACTTCCCAGCCAGCATATGAATGGTAACGGATTTGGGAACTGTTCACCAAAGTATCTGGAAAACATCACGTTGATGATTTAGCCCATCATCTTCTGAAGTGGTCTGTTCCAAGCCCCAAACAACTCTTACAACAAGGAAGTCCCTCTCATTGAAATGTCATTTGCTTGCAAGGTGGAAATATTGCTTCGGTCCTACCCTCTGAAGCAGAAGCAAACAGATTCACTCCCTAAATCTCAGACTGTCAAGTATCTGAATGTGTCAGCCTGGAGGTCCTTTTATCAAGTTGTCTCTCAGGTGAAATGTAGGGAAATCATTCAGCTGTCCCCGCTTTATGAGATAATCCTCAGTTCACAATGTGCATTCAACCCTATTTGTTTCTTAGTCCATGATGAATTGAACAGGTCATTTTTTTTTTGTTTATTATGAAATAATCAGATCTTGACAGCAAGATGCAGCGGTCGGTATCCATAATCATATAGTTATAAAAAGAATGCTATTTTTAACTTAGTTGCAGTAAATCAACTAAAGATGAATGAACCATGAAAAAGGGATGGTTGAATAGAGTCCAAGTACTATTAGCATCAGAAATGATGGCAAAGTCATTTTCATGTAAGATATCCCTTCTGGCTTTATTAGTTAACCATTCAACTATACTTATATTTTCACCTTTCTAAGAAGAAGCTATAAACTTTTCAGGCAGCCATTTAAAAAGGAAAGGAGGGGGGAGAGAAAGTCCACGCTCAATAGAGGGGGAGGGATATGACAGCATCTATTTCCTGTTCACAATCCAATCCTTTCAGCAGTTCCAGGAAGGCTCCACCCCCATTTGCACTCTCATTCAGGTGACTCTGAGGCTACAGATTAAACCCCCAAGTGGCCTCAATGACTCTCAGAAAGAGAGCTAATGACCAGATAACTGCAGTCCTCGACTTCCAACAGTTCATTTAGTGACCATTCAAAGTTACAATGGCATTGGAAAAAAAAGTGACTTATGACCACTTTTCACACTTACGGCCATTGCAGCATGAGCAAAATTCAGATGCTTGGCAAGTGGTTCCTATTTAGGACCGTCGCAATGTCCCGGGGTCATGTGATCCTCTTTTGCGACCTTCTGACAAGCAAAGGCAATAGAGAGTCAGTTGTCAAGCATCCAAATGCAAACCACATGACCATAGGGATGTTACAATGGTCATAAGTGTGAAAAATGGTCATAAGTCACTTTTTTAATGCTGTTGTAATGTGCAATGGTCACTAAATGAACTCTTGTAAGTACAGGACTGTCACAGGAGTCAACTTATTCTCCAAAACATCACAGGGCAGAACAAGAAGGCTGTGCTCTTTGGATGTCAATGGTATTAAGCTTCATGATAAAGCATGAGAGCGTTCGGTATAGCTAACTTTTTGACTGCATTTCAAATGCCCTTTGCAAGCTATTTGCTTCTTTGTTTTATTCATGATTTTACTGTAAAATGTCCCCAGATTAATCTCCAAATGAGAGGAGGAGGAGGAGGAGGAGGAGGAG
>JANHFL010007021.1:80561-95844 GCA_032468155.1 Oxyrhabdium leporinum | reverse complement strand
AATTAAATTCTAGGTCTTTGGGAAAAAAAGAATTCTGAGAAAGTGTTCCTAGCCCACAGGTTGCTGAACAAGGAGAGATTTAACCTGGAAATAAGGAGAAATTTTCTGACAGTGAGAACAATCAACCAGCGGAACAGCTTGCGTTTGGACGTTGTGGGAGCTTCATCACTTGAGATTTTCAAGAGGAGATTGGACTGCCATTTGTCGGAAATGGTGTAGGGTTTCCTGCTTGGGCGGGGGGTGGGGGGTGGACTGGATGACCTACAAGGTCCCTTCCAACTCTGTTAAACTGTAATATTAGTGCTTCTCAACGTTGGCCGCTTGAAGCCATATGGACTTCAACTACCAGAATTCCCCAGTTAGCATGGCTAGTTGGGGAATTCCAGAAGCTGAATTCCACATGGCTTCAAGAGGCCAACGTTGAGAAACACTGCCATACATCATTCCCAGATTCTTGGGGAGGGGGGAGGCTCTAAAGGGTTATTTTGTGTCCCCAGATTTTAGCAGCAAAAATGAAGATCTATTTGAACCATTTTAGGACTATTTTTAAATGAAATCTGAAAATTGTATCCATTATATTTGGATCTAGTGTCTGTCATAGTGGAAAATAGTTCCTGAAAATCTTTCCTACAGCACCCTTTAAGAATATCCTAACGCTGATATTATGTCATTTCTCATTTTCTTTTCCAGGTTCCTTCAGCCTGTCCTCAACAAACATGCCCTCAAACCCCTGTTTCATCTTCGTTGCCTTCATCTAAGCCCTCTCAACCCTGTAAGTATCCTTCTGGAAATATTTGGCCCACAACTACACCAGTACTCCACATGTAGCCTTCCCAGGGCCAAGTAAACCCCTGGGATGTATTTCAATGGGCCTATGTTAAATAAATGCTTTCATATTTAATATCTAACCATTAATAACATAAGCGCTACAAAAAGGAGTAGAAACTTCTTTTGGAACTCATAAAGGTCCTTCTTTTAGTAGCAGCTGTCCTTTTTGAAGAGTTTTGCAAAATACGTGGCTTATTAGCTAAGGTGGTTTTGCTCCCTGATATTTGCCTTTTACTTCCCTGCTGTCAATGCTGCATTTACCGAAAAGTACTTTTCTTAATTGACAAATATTTGATATCTGTATTTTACTCCAAGAACTGACATCTCATAGATTTTCTAGAGCTGGTAAATCAATGCCATTTCGGCATTATTTGAAAATCAGGTGAAGATTATTCCACTGAGGAAGAAAGGACCTCGAAGAGAACAGCTGCTCAGCCAAACCCTTCTGCTGGATAAAGAGAGATAGATTTGCAATTCTGCATTAATGGCAGCACTCTGATTACTACATATTACCGAAAGCTATAATATGTTCCGTGTCTTTAAAACCCGACATCTTCCATTAATTGCAAACTAAAAAGAATATGCTGCACTAGAAACAAAATTGACCAACATGCCTGAGGCATTCAAGCATTTAAGCCAGGAGGTTAAGAGAACTCTGCTGGATGATTGCTTTTATCGCTGCTTTTCTTGGTTGCAAATTGGAGATGATACGTTTCAACCTCAGATGTTTGTTCTGTAGAACTAGTGATTTAATTTCACTGGGGTTTGGGGGGGATTTTAAGTCTATGTATGATGCACAGGGTCATTGTTATGCAATGGCAGCAATATAAATCACATAAATAAATAAAATGCCCTCCCCCAAAGTTACTTTCTCTGATACTTGTGAGACTCCCTCCTTATCTAACTTCCTTTTTTAAAAAAAAAATATTAATTAAATATAATCATCAAAGAGAATCCACGGAAAGTTGCATGACTGGTTGTAGGTAATCTTTGACTCACAACCATTCATTTAGCGACTAATCCAAGTTACAATGGCACTGAAAAAAAGTGACTTAGAACCTGTCCTCACACTTACGACCATCATAACTTCCCCAGTCATAAGATCCAAGTTTGAATGCTTGGAAATATGCATGTATTCATGAAAGTTGCAACACCCAGCTGGGTCATGTGATCAATAATTGCAGACTTCCCAGCTGTCTTTCAACAAGAAAAGTCAATGGGGGAAGCCAGATTCACTTAATGACCAATTCACTTAATGACTGTATGATTTACTTCAGTTCCAAACATTTTGACAACCACTTTCCTTAACAAGGGAAATTCTGGTCCCTATTGTGGGTATACTTTGAGGATTACCTGTATAAGGTAAATCCCCCAATAACAGAAAATGGCATCAACATTCTCCTCCACATTTTCTCATAACCTTTAAAGTAAATTAGGTTTAGTGATAGTGAAATACTGGTCCTAATTGTGATCATAAGTCAAGGACTACCTGTATATTTAGTTACTCAACTTATATTGAGGAGCCCTGATGGCACAGTGGTTAAAATAAAGTACTGCAGGCAAAACTCTGCCTACCACAGAGGTTCGATCCTGACCGGCTCAACGTTGACTCAGCCATCCATCTATCCTTCCGAGGTCGGTAAAATGAGGACCTAGATTATTGAGGAAAATTATGCTGACTCTGTAAACTGCTTGGAGAGGCTTATAAAGCACTATGAAGAGGCATATATGTATGAGTGCTATTGCTATAATTTATGGTTACATAACTGAAGGATGCTGTAAATGGCTGTGAATGCAATTATTTAATTATTTAATTATTTAATTAATTAATATTGCCACCTATTCGCCACTGGTGACTCAAGGCAGCTTACAGAATATAAAACCACATTGAAAACAAGAAAAACTAAAAAATATTCTGACATTGTAAACTACCCAGACCCAGAGAGTGCTTTTCGAGCACTATGGAGTGGGATGTAAATCTAAGTGCTCTTACTGGAGCTATATAGCTGCCCACCTCACTTTTACACAACTTGATGTGATGGAAGCACTTGGTTGAAGGAGAGGAGGCTCTGATAAGGGGGATTAAAAGACATTCCAGCTTAGAATCCATTCAGGGATGAAAAGTTTGAGGTCAAAACCGTCAGGTCTATATCTGCCATCTGTCGAGATGTTTGGAATTGATGATCAACCATAAAGAAACCTAATATGACCCATTCTCACAGCTGTTCTAGTTGCTTGAACCTGACACTCTAGGTGGCTTAGAATAAAACGGATAAAAACACGAAACAGCCAGGATCTAAGCTATTACTAATGATACAAGTTCATCACAGATTCTAACTGGAACTGGAGGAACCCAATAACCTCTGGAAGAATCCCCATTTTTCCATTCTTGAAACACAATCAGTGGTTAGCGATGAAACAGGCAAGTAGGCCTGGATAAGTAGGGCATGGACATGGACATAATTTTGTAGATTATCATTCCGCCCCCTTGTTCAAGGTAACAAATCCAGAGATACAGCAACCCAAATGAACTGCGTCCACATTTTTCTTGAAAGCTGCAGAGAAGGACTGTTCATTTACCTTCTAGAACGATGTTTCTCATCCATTCTTATTTTAAGATGTGTGGACTTCAGCTCCCAGAAATGTGGGAGTTGATGTCCACGCAACTTAAAGTGACCAAGTTTGAGAAACATTGTTCTAGCACCTGGATTTAGTTGTGTAGTAAATAAGCCACAAACAAACAAAAAAGAATCTCGACAATGAACAAGTAAAATGTCTTATGGAATTCTGCTCCCAAACCAAGCCATGTGAATCCATCTCCGAAAGACCGATTTGCCAAGCCATTATCATCGACTTACAGTAAACACATTCCAAGCTGTTCCAACTGCTACAATAACAGCTCCACCGTTAATGTAAAATATTAATGTCTCATTTGTTCGACAATTTGGTGGAAATGAAAAACTTTTAGGTTAATCATACACTGTACAGTTTTAATTAAAGCAGTTATAAGACAATTAATCCATAAGAGCTGTCTTGGATCCGCGCCAAGGTTATTGGTTTAATGCTGCTAGAGAAAAAGCTTATTTTTCCCTACCTCCCTTCTTCTTCCTTTGATTTAATGAATGCTAATCAGAGGCACAATATATGCATAAAGAGCTGCAAAAATAGTTGGGTCCATCTGGCTTCTCACGCACAATTTGCACTTGTCCTTTCAAATGGATTCAGGGAGAGTGATTTAAAAAAACAATGCTTATTTCCCATTGTTTCACAGATTCAACAATAAACAGAACCCAAGAAAAGTACAGGTAGTCCTCAAAATACAACAATTTGCTTAGTGACTGTTCAAAATTCCGATGGCGCTGAAAACAAGGGATTTACAACCAGTCCTTGCACATGTGACCATCCCAGCATGCCCATGTCACGTGATCAAAATTCAAGCTCTTGGAATGTACAGGTGGTCCCCATCCTATGACCCCAATTGAGCCCAAAATTTCTGTTGTTAAGTGAGACATCGGTTTTGCCCCATTTTATGACCTTGCTTGCCCCAGCTGTTAAGTGGATTACTGTAGCTGATAAGTTAGTAAGTTAGTAGTTGAGTGAATCTGGTTTCCCCGTTGACTTTGCTTGCCAAAAGGTTGCAAAAGGTGATCACATGACCTTGGGACACTGCAACCATCATAAATGTGAATCAGTTGTCAAGTGTCTGAATTTTGATCACATGATCATGAGGATGCTACAAAGGTTGTAACTGTGAAAAATGATCATAAATCACTTTTTTTCAGTGCCATTGTAACTTGGAACAGTCACTGAATGAACTGTTGTAAGTCGAGGACTACCTGTATTTATAAAAGTTGCTTGGGGTCATGTGATCAATATTCGCAACCTTCACAGCCAGTTTCCAACAAGCAAAGTCAATGCGGGAAGCTGGATTTGCTTAACAACTCCATGATTCACTTAACAGCTGCAGCAATTAGTTTAATTACCGAGGCAAAAATAAAAAAAGGTTGCAGAATCAGCTGTAACTCACTTAATAGACACCTTCCTTAGCAATGGAAATTCTGGTCCCAATTGCAGTCGTAAGCCGAGGACTCAAGATTTTTTTTAGTTGGGAAGGAGGAGTGCAAACTGAGGGATATGTATGTCTTATAACATCACAAAACAGTTGTGGGATTAAAACTGTAAAGGGTAAACCTCCCAGCTCTTTAAATTTTGCACATCAAGGACTGTGCATCTTGGTTTTTTCAGTAACACGGAAAAAGAGCCTTGGGCAAAGATATTAAGATGTTCAGGATTCAGTTCAAAGAAGACTCAATGAAATGAACTTTCTCAATAGAAAGTGAATGTCAGTTTGAGTTTTCAAACAGAATCTGATACCTTCAAATTAACCAAGATGATTCCTATGCTTGGATATATTCACCCAGTAAAAACTATTTCTAAATAATTCAAAAAAATCCAAGCAAAATCAAACTAGATTGGGCCAAATCAGACTGATTTTCTGAACTGATCTGAATCACGGGATGGGGATTGATTTTTCAAATAGTCAGTATATAACATATAACTTTGAATCTCTCTTGGGAAAATGGCTATCTTGGAAAATCCTATCAGAAAAAAGTCAGTACGTCCTTATCACCTCTTTCTCCTCCTGTCACAATAATTTTAAAAAACTATTTTCCCAAAAGTTCAGCATACTTTTGCAGTCTGAATCTTTCTGCAGAACAGCCCTTCTTGAGTGAAAGCCTTCAGTGCCATCACATCCTAAATCACAGGACAAGGAATTTGTGAATGTTAGGCAAAGCCTGGTCACCATCTAAAACTTTCAGCTTCCTAAGAATGTACTATATATTACAGTGTTCCCCAACCTTTTTGGGTTCGTGGACTAGCAGTGGTGGCAAGGAGGATAGAGGAGATGGTTATGTGTGCGCACCCAACACTTGTGTGGCCCAGTTCCCAATGGGTCGCAACCCAGCACTGGGCCATGGCCCAAGGGTTGGGAACCGCTGCCTTATTACTAAACCATATGGTGTTCCTAACCATACTTTTCAAACCAAGATATCTTTCAGATATGTGGATTTTGGTAATCCTTGGGTTACAACCATCCAAATTTACAACAGTGAACAAATGGTGCTTACAATGAGTTATCGTAATTCCAGCCATTCTGAGCCATGCTCATGTGATCACGATTTCCAGTATCCCCCTGCCCCCCACTCCAGCTTCCCACAAGCAAAGTGTTGGAAGAAACTTCCTGAGTTCGTTCCCAGCTAAGAAAAACCATGGACACTGAAAAGAAATTATTCCGAAGCAGCTGTCAGAAAGTGGGATTCTTTAATGAAGGAAGGCAAAAAAGCAGGTGTGACACAGCTCCAGGGTTCATGGCTTGCAAGCAGATTGGAAGTGTGAATCTAAGCCTTTGATGCTTAATTCCCCTTTGAAACTCCTGCAGCTTCATGGGTTTATTTATGTACCTCTAGTTAAAGTAATTGCCCTAGATCCTATCTTTCTGCCTTAATGGGTTAATCCTGTCCCATGACCTTTGTCTTTCCTATCCTGGGGGTTACTCTTGTCAGGGGGCAGGAAAAAAAGGAGTTTGGCTTACCTTGGAGAGTTTATTTTTTACCTGATTCCACTTATCTTAATGGCTCTACTTAAGTGTTTCAATTGTCAGCTCTGTTAGCAGGGCTGCTCTGAGATTTCTCATTCAGCTGGTGATTCTTGGTTTTTTTAAAGGGGGAAAAGGGCTGGCTTGAGTTTCTTGGCACTGTTTTCTGAGGTTTCTGGTGCTGTGAGGTTTCTGGCACTGTCCTTTTGGGGTATACTTCCCACAAAAGTCAGTGAGGAAGCTAGCAGGAAGTCGGAACTCATGGTCAGAGAGTACCCAGCTATCTGGGTGCAAAAGGATTGATTTTGAGAATTCCCCCTTTTCCCAGGGAGGTTTCTTCTGCCTTAGATAACTTTCTAAAGCAATAACTGTGGGGAGTCTGTAACAATTTGGCAAAATTGCTACAGCCAAGTCTGCTGACTTCCGCCAGAAGTGATCTGACCATGAGTTCCAACTTTTACCAATTAGATAAATTTATTGTTATAGAAATGGGTAGTTTCTATTATTATGAAAAAGTAAAAAGTTGAGGGTAGATCTTAATGCCTTATTTTACTGCACCAAAGGAGTCAGAAGTCAATGCCTTTTTTTTCTTTTTCCCTTTCTTTCCCCCACTATCCACTTCCCTTTTTCCTTTCCTAATTTCCCTAATATTTGCTTTTGTATTCTCTTTGTATGTCATATTATAAATTAATAAAACTATTTAATAATTATAAAATAAAATAATAATAATAATAATAATATTAAAAAAGGAACTCATGATTAGATGAGGTCCTTTCCACAAGCAAAATCAACGAAGTAGTCAACAGGAGGTCGGAAGGCATAGTCAGATGAGGTCTTTGCTTTGCAACCTGAGCAGTCCTCACTTAATGACAACAACCAAGACTGCTGCTGAGAGGTACAGTCACATACAATCATGCTTTATGAACCCATTGCTTAGCAACAGCAATTCCAGTCTCAGTTGTAATTGTAAGGGGAGGTTTACCTCTACATAATTCTGTAGCCAACATTGGTGAGAATTCTGGGAAGCAAAGTCCACCTATCTGGCAGACGTCAAGAGTAATGATGGTTACCTTAATCCATGGCACATTTTTCTAATTATGGAGATTCTGGGAAACAAAGATGACACTGCCATTGACCAATACAGGCAGATATCTTATTTCCCCAAAAGTGTCCAACCAACAACATGTCATGAGATCTCCTGATGAACAATTGCCCATTCCTGTTACAAAACATGCTATGAATGTATTCGTTCATTCACTCTGTAAGACTTACAAGCCCTTCCAGTTGAAACCAACCTTAAGCAGCTATCTTCCAGCTATCTTAGCTGACAGGGAACATTTATTTATTTACTGGACATTTTAAAAGGTGCATGTAATTTAATTTCATGCGCTTAATACGTAATTTGGCCTTATCATTTGAAAAAGGAATTTCTAGTGATGGAAGGGCTCCCTTGGTAGAGAACTGGTCCGTTGCAAAACATATGGCTCTCTCTCCTTTTTCTTGAAAAAGCTACTGAAAACAGGTTAAGTGGATGCCTTGAGGTTTTACAGTGTTGTGAACTACTTAATTATCCAGAATTTTTTGATCGTGCATCTGTTTCATAGCTTGTTAGAAAGCCGGCCTTTGGCTTCTGGCAACCTCTAATGAGCCAGCCCAGAGGAAGGGAGCTCTCAGAAAAGGCAGTTTTGATTGACAAAGCGAAGACCCCCAGTGGAATACACAGTGGAGATCTGAACCTTTGGCCTCGTCAAAGATGGTCAGGAATCACCCAGGAAATAAATCGATGCTGTGCTTCATTGCTCTGTATCGCCATCCTTTGCAGAGATCTTCATTTGTGGAGGATTTTGTAAAGCCAGCCAACTTTAAAAGTCCTCGGCTTCTCATCTATACAGATAGTCATCGACTAACAGTCATTCATTTAGTGACCACCTGAAGTTACAGCAACAGTGAAAAAGGTGACCTATGATCAGTGGTGAAATCTAAAATTTTCCACTGCTGGTTCTGTGGGCGTGGCTTGGTGGGCATGGCTTGATCATGTGACTGGGTGGAAATTGTGTTTATACAACAGATTTCACCTCTGCCTATGATCATTTCTCACATTTACAACCATTGCAGCCTCTCCGTGGTCATGTGATCAAAATTCGGACACTTGGTAACCGATTCCCATGTATGACCGTTGTGGTGTCCTAGGGTCATATGATCACCAAAGCAAAGTCAATGGGGAATCCAGATTCACTTTAAAACCACGTTACTAACTTAGCAGCTGCATGATTCACTCAACCACTGTGACAGGAAAAGTTGTAAAATGGGGCAAAACTCACTTAACAACTGTCTTGCTTAGCAATGGAAATTTGGGGCTCGACTGTGGTCGTAAGTTGAGGACTACCTGTATATGTAATAGCATAGACCAGTAGCCTCCAATCTTCTGGGCACCAGGGACCGGTTCCGTGGAGAGAAGTTTTTCCGTGAACTGGAGGGGGAGTGGTTTTGCATGCTTCCTGCATCCCGCAGATGGGGCTTCACTTGTTTGTGGGGCCCAGTTTCTAGCATGCCGTGACCCAGTGCTGGTCCACGGACCAGGGTTGGGGACCTCTGGTATAGAATGTTTAAATGATCAGCATTTACGAAATCATAGATGGAACCGGAATGGACTGCTGCATGGACGCAGAGGTTCGGCTGAGCCTCTTGCTCTGAGCTCTGTCTGGGCCTGCCCAGCCTTGCCCTAAGCTATCGTTAAATAACTCACCTTTCCGCCACCCCAGCTGCTCAGGTGAACTCCGCGTTGCCTCTGCTGCACTCACCGGATCTGCTTTCTTCATCAGCTGCCTCCCTCTAGCTTCACATCAGCCCCAATGAGGCGCGTGCGAGTGAAGCGAGCACGACCAGCGAACCTTTTGCTACAGCAAGAACAGCCTACCTCTCGATGGAACTGATTTAAAAGGGGGTTAAAAGGGAAAGGTGGTTGTGTAAAAAAGCCTACCTTGCCTCAAACAAAGACTAACCAACCTGCCCTCAACACCATAGAAGCTTCAATGGCCACAAACTGGCCAGTAGAACCTCCATCTTTGTTTTCAGGAATTCCCCAGTCTTGATGGGGTAACTAATATCATGCCACACTTTTTTCTTTTAAATCTGCTAAAAGGAGTCAATTTTTTCCTATTAATTAGAAAGAAAGAGAAGCAAGAATGTTTTCAC
Source organism: Oxyrhabdium leporinum (assembly GCA_032468155.1). Classification (NCBI taxonomy): domain Eukaryota; kingdom Metazoa; phylum Chordata; class Lepidosauria; order Squamata; family Cyclocoridae; genus Oxyrhabdium; species Oxyrhabdium leporinum. The sequence continues at coordinate 86,225 of JANHFL010007021.1, read as the reverse complement.
ATGTTGCTACTAAATTCTAGTCTCCCTTCCCCGAGGCTGCCCATTGTCCAGCTCTTTAACTAGATAATGTAATCAAGGAATTAAACTTGACCCTCCCAACACTCTTTAAAGAATTTTAATACCAACAATTAGAGGTTAGAGGACAGAATCTTGAGGACTGAGATTGGGAACTCCAGCTCACCTTTATTAATGAGTTTATTAAAGTGGGGTCTTGTTCAGGCTCTTCAATCTCATTATCCAGAGATTTAAGTTTGATGGCTTAAAAGGATCCTTTTATTTCCAAAGCCTGTAAGGGGGGTCTCATATCTTTTTATTGTTTGTTTATTGAGTTCTCTTTATTAACCCTGGTACAATTCCTTAACACTCATGACTGGCAGACTGACCAAGTACACAATTCACTAACCTTTCCCCCATAACGTATTAGTCAGTTACTAACCCAATACCTTAACAGTGGTTTCCAGCAGTAGCCAGCCACACTACACAATTGACTTTATTTGACTCGATAAATTATAGGTATTGTTTGACTTACAACCGCAATTGGGACCAGAATTTCTGTTGCTAAACAAGGCAGTTGTTAAATGAGTCATGCCCAATTTTACAACCTTTTTAACCACAGTTGTTAAGCGAATCCCTGCAGCATTTAAGTGATTCACACAGTTGTTAACCGAATCTGGTGTCAACCCTGAAGCTGACCTGGCCGAAGCCATTTTGGAGCTTCAGTGTTGCCACACGGGAGCTAAGGAACAGGGGGGGGGGAATAGAGATAGCTGGGGTTTTGTAGCCAAAACAAAATACTTTCTCCTGGGAACCAAGGGAATTCTCACACCAGGTCAGAGAGAGGAGCAGTGACATTACCAGACAACCAGAGGGCACCCTGATTGGACCACGTGGCTGATTGTTTGGGGAAGGGGGAAAAACTTTTACTTTTAATTAGGTGAAAATCGTGGGAACTTTCAGAGTCGGTTTTCACCAGAACTGTGCCGATATGATATATCCAATAAAAGCTATTCTTTGAGGAATCTACCAGTGTCAGAGTTTTGTTTGCTATGGGATTATTACTTGGAACCCTGACATTTGGTTTCTCCCATTGATTTTGCTTGTTGGAATCTGTCTGGGAAGGTCACAAATGACAATCACACAAACTCCTGGGAAGGTCACAAATGACAATCACACAATCTCCGAATGCTGTGGTCTACATGCCAATTTCCAAGTGCCTACATTTTGATCTTATGACCATGGCATGCTGCGATGATCATACATGCATGGACCATTGTAACTTTGTAACACTGTAATGCGCACTAAATCAATGGTTTTTAAGTCAAGGACTCCTGTAACCACTTGTTCCTGACTGGCACCCAAAGACTCATGTTGTTTGATGAGGCTACCAGCTGTATTGATATGGTAAACTTAGCCAGGATGTTACCACATGTACCCATTTCTGGGTTCACACAATGCCCCGATCCATAAACTAGCTTCATTTACAGAGCAAGTTAAAATGCAAAACTTCTAAGCAAGATTAACATTAAGCAGCTCAGCACGCTAAGTAAACATAGCCACTCAATTTGTAACTGATCTTCTTAAGCTTACTGTGTAAATGCAGGCAGTCAGACTTCCTATTATGATAAAGTGAGGTGTGTTTCCATGTAATGTTTTGGTAATTCTTGCTAAAATACATTTACATATGGAATTTCCGATGCAAATTGCATCCTCTTTCTTAACTAATGTACAAATGCACATCTTCGCCGCATTTACATCAAACTAGACTAGAGTTGTTTGGAGTTTATTATGTTGTGAGCACCCAGCCGTGGTCTCAAACAGTTGCATGAATCAGGCTGTCCTCTTAAAAACCATGATATGGTTTCTTTGCTTGGACACCCCATATTCTTAGTACCAGGTGTATTTCTTATGGCTTGAGAAGGAAATATCGAAATGTATCGGCAATGCTAGTAGAGACAAATTTGCAGAATGTATTGACGAGTTTACAATGAAATTGAATAGTTGTGTAGCACCTTGTCGGGGAAATCCAGCTGTTGTCTTGCATGCAGGGTGAACTATGACATTGTGTTACGCTAAAAAGTATTTCTTTATTGAGATCAGTGTTTGTCAACTTTGGCAACTTTAAAATATGTGGACTACAACTCCCAGAATGCAACAAGCCTGCTAGCTAGAGACCTTTGGGAGTTAAAGTCCACACATCTTAAAATTGCCAAGGTTGAAAACCACTGCATTAAGGTGTCATATTACAAGCGGGAAGACCCAATTCCAAGTCTTCCTTAAAAATTGAAACTTACTGGATGAGTTCCTGCTCCCCCTTAAATCTCTCAGCCCAATCGGATGGAACTAACAAAGGAGCCTTAACAAATAAACCAGGAAAATAAAAAATACATCTCTTTACAGAGGGTCCTGTTGCAAAATAAGGTATTTCTTTGTTTAGATTAATATTTCTCAACTTTGGCAACTTTAAGATGTGCAGATTTGAACTCTTAGAATTGTCCAGGAAAGCACTGCTGACTCGGGAATTCTGGGAGTTGAAATTCACATGTTTTATCAAGGTTGGGAAAGTAATAGATTCATACACTGAATAGGGGATGGTTTACATGATCCTTTCATCCCTTACATTCATGATTCTATGTTAATCCACAATACTTTTATTTGGACAGAGCAGGTGAAGCAAACACAGCAATTGCATTTAGATTTTAATTTAGATTTCACCATCCTGGATTAACACAATCAAAACATATTTTGCTTCAAATTCATTTCCGGGACTAATAGTTCTGACTTATTGTGACATAAATGACATAAACCTTTGTACGTTGCCATTTGCTTGAAGCATTAAGCTTTCAGGTGCCAGAAGATTGTATTTATTTATGCATGTGCCATAAATAAAAAAATATGGATGTATCAGCATTGATAACAGGTAGAATATACCATTGGGGGAAGAGATGGATAATGTAGCGCAATGTTTCTCAACCTTGGACACTTTTAAGATGTATGGACTTCAACTCCCAGAACTCCCTAGATAGTATTGGGAATTCTGGGAGCTGATGTTCAAACATTTTAAAATGGATGAGGTTGAGAAACACTGATCTAGTGCATTGTTGCCCTATGTGTGAACTTCAATTCCCAGAATTCCCCAGCCACCCCATTTATTGCTGACAGTTTTGGGAACTGATATCAACACTTCAGGAAATTCTCAGTTTAGAAAACAACTGAAGTCAGACAGCAAAACAACCAAACAAAGGCTGCACACAATAACTGCATTCACACAAAACCTTCAACCGCGTCAGATAAAAATCTCTCTACAGCGGCATTTGCAAACTTGCTAAGCTTCTTTCGTTTTCTTTGATTAGTTTTTGTTTTTGCCATTTAAGGCTCAATGCACACAATCTATGTGGTTGGTTTAATGATTATATACTGTATACTGCGGAATCCAGAAGATTAATTCAATAACGTGGTTCACTGCATTATTTAGTTACAGCCTGTGATTAGAGGCATATTCATTCATTCAGGGACTATGTCCTTTGATCCATCAATCTTAGCAATTTACAAGCCCATTAATGCTGGGGAATATCATAATTTAATCAAAACACATCTTCAAAACTATTGTACGAAGGGTGTAGCTGCTGCAATACTACAGGTAGTCCTCAACTTACGACAGTTCATTTAGTGACCATTCCAAGTTACAACGGTGGCACTGAAAAAAGTGACTTAAAACTGTTTTTCATGCTTAAGACTGTTGTGGCATCCCCGATGGTCATGTGATCAACATTCAGACACTTGGCAACTGACTCGTATTTATGACGGTTGCAGTGTGTCCCGGGGTTATGTGACCCCCGTTTGAGACCTTCTGACAAGCAAAGTCAATGGGGAAGCCAGATTCACTTAACAACCATGCTACTAACTTAACAACTGCGGTGATTCACTTAAGAACTGTGGCAAAAAAATGTCATAAAATGGGGCAAAATTCACTTAGCATGTTTCACTTAGTAACATAAATTCTGGGCTCAATATTGGTCATAAGTTGAGAACACCCTGTATTCCCAATACCTGGTAAATTCCGGTAACATCCCTTCTTTTTAGCTCCATCCTAAATTCCTCTCCCAGATGTAACAAAAAAAGGTGCCTTCTACTTCTGCATCCAGTTTTGGTCACCACACTATAAAAAAGATGTTGAGGCTGTAGAAAAAGTGCAGAGAAGAGCAACCAGGATGATTAGGGGACTGGAGACTAAAACATATGAAGAACAGTTACAGGGACCGGGCTTGGCTAGTCTAGTGAACAGAAGGGCCAGGGGAGACATGATAGCAGTCTTCCAATATCTGAGGGGCTGTCACAGAGAGGAAGGGGTTAAGCTATTCTCTAAAGCACCTGTAGGCCAGACAAGGAATAGTGGTTGGAAACTGAACAAGGAGAGATTGAACCTGGAAATAAGGAGAAATTTTCTGATGGTGAGAATAATCAGCCAGTGGAACAGCTTGCCTTCGGACGTCGTGGGAGCTTCATCACTTCAGACTTTTAAGAAGAGATTGGACTGCCATCTGTCAGAAATGGTGTAGGGTTTCCTGTTTCAGCGGGGGGTTGGACTAGATAACCTACAAGGTCCCTTCCAACTCTGTTAATCTAATCTAAACAATTGAAAATCGGCAATGGCTGATGACTTCACAAGGCACTTGAAAGTTTTCAAAACAAGATAAACCCACCAGGCAAAATTAAATCCAAGGGGGTTCACCAGTCAAGAAAAGTCCAGGGTTCACAAGGCACAATCCAAGTCAAGACACTGTGTCAAAATTAAGCTACAGGAAGTAGCAGATGAAGAAACCAAATTAGAACATAGTGGGCTGTGGAAAAGTATTTCTATTTTTTTGTCAGGAAATTGCTAAACAGAGATATAACAAATATTATATCTTAGAATACTGGAATCGGTCTCCCCACTACAACTTTCAGAAAGATCATACTCAATAAAAATGTAGTCCTAACACATTTAAAAGGCACCAGGTTGGGGAAGGTTGGATTGTTACCAAAAGTGGTTAAGGCTGTAACATTGCCAGTTGTTCAGGGTCCAGGCTGTCAGTTAAGTTTTGGTCTGGGTTTCATTGTAAGTACAATTGTGGTTTTCATGTCTTCTATGCTTAATTTCAGTCTAAAAAGCCAAAAAGGAAACAAAAAGACCCAAACATTACCTCATGAGCAATCAACACCCAAATTAACCAAGATTAATACCAAGATTAACCTTAGACCAACAATCAAGAAGCAAACAATACCCCAATCAAGGAACTATCAACTCAAATTCATTAATAGTAAACAACCAAAACAAAGATCATGTGCCGTCGTATATGCAACCGCGGTTTAATGGGTTTATTAATATTCCCCAGCAATTCCCTTCACCAAAACCCCAGAACTATCACAATGAAGTCCAGCCAAAAACAGACCAATGCAAGTCTACAGAACAATGGCCAATAAATCCAATAAACAATAAACAATGGCCAGTCAACAAGAAGGCAATTCCTCTTCTTCATTGCTGATTGGCTGCAGCTGCATGATTTCAGGGTTGTCCTGTTGCAGCTGTGCTTCAGCTAAAATCCCTGTGGTGGTGGTCTCTCATGAAAGTAAGACACACAGACCTTGTATCTCGGGATGAGAGCCCAGAAACAATTCCAAAGCCCC
>JANHFL010007021.1:54246-69912 GCA_032468155.1 Oxyrhabdium leporinum | reverse complement strand
TATTTATGACGGTTGCAGTGTCCCGGGGTCATGTGATCCCCTTTTGTGACTTTCTGACAAGCAAAGTCAATGGGGAAACCAGATTCACATAACAACAGTGTTACTAATTTAACAGCTGCAGGGATTCACTTAAGAAATGTGGCAAGAAAAGTCATAAAATGGAACAAACTCCCTTAACAAATGTTTCACTTAGCAACACAAATTCTGGGCTCAATTGCCCGTCGAAACTCAACGACTACCTCTACTGCAGGCTACTTTTGCTGACTGCCATCTGCCGGCAGTTCGATTCTCCCCAGCTCAACTCAGCCTTCCATCCTTTCGAAGTCGGTAAAATGAGGACCCAAATTTGTTGGGGTCAAAATGCTGACTCTGTAAAACTGCTTAGAGAGGGCGGTAAAAGCACTGTGAAGCGGTATATAAGTCTAAGTGCTATTGCTATTAGTCACACGACCGTTGTGAGAATCTGACTCCCCAATGAGTTGGCTGGTCAGAAGGTTGCAAAAGGTGATGTCACAACCCCGAGACACTGCAACCATCATAAATATGAACCAAGCATGACCACAGGGATGCTGCAATGGTGCCAAGTGTGAAAAACAGTCATAAGTCACTTTTTTCAACGCTGTTGTAACTTTGAAACGGTCACTGAATGAATGGTTGTAAGTCAAGGACTTATCTATATGTGTGAGATATACATTTGACACAAGACAGGCCTTTGTTCTGATGCAGGAGGATGCGTTGTGCGTTCTTATAGCAAAAAGCACTGCCATTCTGTTAAACCGCCTTTGTGATGAAACCATCCAGCCAACTGGATTCGATACGGTATCATACCATCCTCTGTCCCATTTGTAGTCCCAGAGTGACTATGCTTTGTATCATAAGGGGAGGGAAAGAGATTTACTAGCAGGGTGAGGGCAAATTCAGGTGCTCTACTGCCCCACTTGAAATAAGCTTCTAGGAGGACACTAAAGATCGTGTCTTCCTGTAATGCTGGGAAATGATCAAAATGAATTTTCAGTCCAGTGGCTCTTGGAAACACCCTTCTGCAACAATTATTAACAATGCATTGTTGAGTGATACAATAGGAATATTATATTGAAGCTAAGGGGAAGCACACATTTTCCTCAACAAACTCCAGTCGTGAGCTACCTGTTGTTGGTGTATACCTCTCCATGAAAGAGTTATTTCAAAATAGCAATAGCACTTAGACTTACATACCGCTTTACAGTGCTTGACAGCCCTCTCTAAGCGGTTTACAGAGTCAGCCTATTGCCCCCAACAATCTGGGTCCTCATTTTAGTGACCTAAGAAGGATGGAAGGCTGAGTCAACCCTGAGCCGGTTAGGATCCAACTCCAGGCTGTGGGCAGAGTTAGCCGGTAATACTGCACTCTAGCCACTGCACACCCGGCCTCCTAAAGTAAAATAAATGCCAGTGAGCAAGTACAAACAGTCCTTGACTTATAACCATTCGTTTTGTGACTGTTCCAAGTTACAACGGTACTGAGAAAGTGACTTATGACCTGTTCCGGCACTTACAACCATTGCAGCATCCCCACAGTTATGGGATCCAAATTCTGGCATTTGGCAAGCAGCATGTATTTATGGCAATAAGCACCTAGATGCTTCACAGTGCTTTACTGCCTTCTCTAAGTGGTTTATAGGGTCAACAACTTGCCCCCAAGAATCCGGGTCCTTATTTTATCAACCTCGGAAGCCGGTGAAAATCGAACTGCTGGCAGTCAGCAGAGTCAGCCTGCAATACTGCATTCTAACCACTGCACCACCACAGCTTTATGTTGGTTGCGGCATCTTGAGGTCATGTGTTCACTATTTGCAACCTTCCCGGACAGCTTCCAAAAATCCAAGTTAATGAGAGAAGCCAGATTCACATAACTACTGCAGTGACTAAGTGAAACACGGCAAGACAGATCATACAATCAGGCACAATTTACTTAACAACCACCTTGCTTAACAAGGGCAATTCTGGTCCCAATTCTGGTCATAAGTCAAGGACTATCTATAGGTGCCTCATCACTTCAATAGTTCATATGTAGTTGCGTTCAGGACAGACAAACTTTCTGTTCCTGCAATGGATTGTCTCATTTTTCCTCATTCTATTTTGTGATTTCTGGGAAAGATTGGAGTTGGTGAGCCATTCCTGTGATGTTGTAATGACAATTTAGGGAAGGCTCTGAACCAGAGTTTTAATCATTCAAATACACCCTTGAAAGATACAGACAGATTCTCACCCACTGGGAATGCACGGCTCGGCTTTCATTGGCCTTGACATGGTACTTTGTCTAGCAGACTTAGTCAGTACAAGCAGGGGATTTGATGTTGGGGGGAGGGGGGCTTTCCTTGCTGCTCTCTGAGCTTGGTTGTTTTCTTGCAGATGTTTCATTACCCAAACTAGGTAACATCATCAGTGCTAAAGTAGCACTTGCACTAATAATGTTGCCTACTTTGGGTAATGAAATGTCTGCAAGGAAACAAGCAAGCTCAGAGAGTACCAAGGACCTCTCTGTTCAACCCTGAGCTATAAATATTCTCCTTTATTGATTTGATGTTACTCAGAGATCAAACAAAAGTCGGCATGAGGGGCACTTCCTCAAGCCCTCTCTTGCTCCGAAGGCATATTTTGCTCGAAATCCCAATGAAGCGATGCATTCCTTCATATCTGCTCAGCCCCTGGGTCCTCCCATTCGCCCCCACATGTTTACCTTCAAGTAGCATTCATAGAATTCATCTAGAGAAGGAAGGTTGAATCTCCCACCCACATCCGAGTTCACTGTCTGCCCTAACAGAAATCTTGGCTGCCCTGAGATTCTGTTAAGATGGCTGAAGCAAGGATGCCATGCATGTGCACACACACACACACACACACACACATACACACACAGGTACATATTTCCCTAGAGTTTGGGCAACAGCAAAGTAAGCCTCGTATGATGGGGACACTCCTTGGTTCTGGTCAACCCTTTTCCGCTTCAAAGCTAAAAGCTGCATTCACACAACACGCTGTACTTAGATTAGATTCACCCTTTGTTACGGGTATTATTTTGTGGCTTAAGGCAAAGCCACTTGCTTGGTTTCTGGCTCAAATCCAGGAAACAGAGAGATTAAAAACCCAGATTAAGCATTTTGTGTGCACATAAGCATCTTCCTTCCTTCCCTCCCTCCCTCCTTCCTTCCTTCCTCCCTCCCTTCTTTCCTTCTTTCTTCTCCCACCTCACCAGCAGTACAAGATTTGAAAGCATCAACTCCCACGATCCCTAACATTTGGCTATGGTATTGGATTGTTCTTCCCATCACTTTAAATCATTTTTGACTCTGGCAAGGATAATAAGAGTAGCTGTTCAACAACAGTTGGAAGACCACACATTGTCTCTTCCTTGCTTTTCAACAAGATCAAGATACAAGCGCCACTCAGACAATGAAACCAGACAAAGCCCACGCAATTGCATTTCTTCTACACGCTAACCCAGATCGGTGTTCAATTAACCTCAGCTAAGACTGTGTGATGGTTTAAGCTTTGCCTCGCAGCCCAGCCCTTCCATTTAGTTTCCAGTTCAATGGACTAGGGGAAGGCAGGAAACAGGGTTAATTCAGGTAACCAGGTCAAGCGTGTTGTGTGAACACAGCCATTATCTTAGGCTTTGCAAGCTTGTACATTTTGAACGGCTTATCTCCTCTTTATCGGATTAATGTTGCAAGGGTGTATTTCCGGAATCACCAAGGATGGCAGCATTAAAAAAAAAGAAAAAAGAAGAAGAAGTAGTAATAAACATTTAACGATCCAATAATTAGTTATATGAGAATAACCACTGTTGAGTAATTAACTCCCCTTCCTCCTTGGCCGCTTGATAGATGCAGCAGCCTTTGATAGCTTATTATGACAATCAGTGTTCTTTAGAATCTCATAAACTGAGACCCTTCTGATGAAGTTGAAATGCACTGATGCCATTAATCACAGAATGAAAACCCCCTTGCGGCTGCCAGATTCTGCTCCGTGCTGGTGGGATGATAATCCTTCTTTCTCTCTACTCTTTGCAGAAGGCAGATCCCGTTGAGCAAAAAAACATTTGCATATCATGTTAACATACCACAAGCTTTTGCAGGGCAGGTAACAGCGACAACAATCGCTACGCGGTAGCATAGATGGGGCAAGCCATAACGACCAGCCTCCCCTGTGCCTTGATTACCGTTGCACAAATGATGGGCCTTATGTCATTTGCAGCCAATTAGATCCCTTTTGCCTGATTTGCACAATCATTCCATGATGCGCGCCAGGCGAGGGCATCTCAAGAGGACGCCCCTCCTTGCTCCGCTGAGACTCCCGTGCGTTGAAATAGGATGCAAATAGAACAACGTTTATTTCGAAGCAGTGAGAGGTTTTTCTTCCTTACTGGGAAGGAGACCTCCCCCCCAAAAAAATAATCCAAGTTTGATTTTAGAAATAAATGGAAATGATGCCGTATGAGAATATCTTGTCTTCAAGAACACCATTTCTTTGCTATCGCTTTGTAATGCAATCAGCAACAAGTCTTACAGATTTTAGTGTGCCGAGATACATTGGTTTCGCGACAGTGTTTCTCAATTTTAGCAACTTAAAGATGTGCGGACTTCAACTCCCAGAATTCCATAACCAGCATGATGGCTGTGGAATTCTGCGTGTCAAGTCCACTTGTCTTAAAGTTGCCAAGGTTGAGAAACACTAGTTCATAGAACTTATGAGATTATTTATAACATAAGTGAGAAGAAAAATTAAGGCTTTCCTACCTAAATTGCAAAACATCAGATGACCATTATAGGGCAGCAAAGAGTTACTCTTTCTATATCTTTGCTGTCCTCTAATGGCCATCTAGACTTTTCCAGCCCAAATATAGGAGCCTTACCCAAGATAGACTACAGGTAGTCCTCAACTTACAACAGTTCGTTGACCGTTCAAAGTTGCAATGGCACTGAAAAATGTGACGTATGACCGTTTTTCAGAGTTACGACCTTAGTAGCATTCCTAGGATCATGTGACCAAAATGCAGATGCTTGCCAACTCTTTCATATTTATGACCGTTGCTGTATCCCAAGGTCATATGATTCCCCTTTTGCCACCTTCTGGCAAGCAAAGTCAATGGGGAAGTCAAGATTCACTTACTAATTTAGCAGCTGCAGTGATTCACTGATCAACTGTGGTAAGAAAGATCATAAAACGGGGCAAAACACACTTAACAAATGTCTCGCTTAACAACAGAAATTTTGGGCTCCATTGTGGTCATAAGTCAAGGACTACTACCTATACTACAGTTTCCATGAACCCCGGTCTCCATGACCAACAGTGAAGGATGCTAAGAGTTCTAAATCCTGCAGATCTACCAAATAAATACCCTAGAGATGCCAATATGGGCCATTTGGGCCAGCCTAGGGCCAAGAATCAGCCAGATCCAGAGAACTCGCTGTTGTAATACCTGTTGTAATACCTGTTGATTTCCTGATCTAGTCTCAGTAGCTTGTAAGAGCTCAAAGAATCCCATTTGTTTCACCACGTGCTGAAGCCCAAGTCAATTACGGTTTATGGATCTATTGTCATTCACATTAACGTCTGAAATGTTAAGTCTCAGATATTGACAGTTCACCATTTACAGATATTGATTCATTGTTGATTGTCCTGTCATCAATCATTCATCCCATCCCCGCCTAAGGCAGTCATTCTGTGCAGCGATTGCCAAAGGATAACCTGCAATAATCCATGATTCTGCAAAACGGTATCTCAAAGCATTAGGATGAGGTCAACATTTAACTTACTTTTCTTCCTTAATTAATTTTCAATGCAGGCTCTGTGACATAATTCTGCAACTGATTAAGATAAAACATTTCTTGAATTGAGCTTGACTTGGCTAATGCTGTAGGCTGATCCATGTAAGGTTTTTTATTTTTTTCTGCAATACCAAAATAGTTTGGCATGTTGTTCTTTCCAGGATGTTTCCCAGCTTCCCATTGTAGCCTACAGCCCTGGCATTTCCTGGTGGTCTCTTTGCCAAGTACTTATCAGAGCCAATTCTTTATAATAGGACCCAAATAACAACCGCAGAACTTCAGATATAAAACAGGGTTTGACAACTGCCTGGGGATGGATGGGGCCAAAGGTTTTAACTGGCTACTGGGAGGCCTGGGGTGTGTGGCCAGAAATATCATGATATGCCCTCTTTTTCCCCCCTCAGGTTGATTTTAAAAGATCCCTCCCATTATAAGGGATAAAATTAAAAGAGAAATAAAAAATTACAAGGGGTGTAATGAGTTTATTGGGACTTGGTATAGCTTTGATCAGGGATGTCAAACTCAAGGCCTTGGGTCAGATCTGGCCTGTGGGGTACTTAGATCTGGCCCATGGGGCTGCCTTGGAAACAGCGAATGACCGGCCCACGGTGCTTCTGCCAGCAAAAATGGAACTCCATTTTTACCGGCAGAGGGTTGCAGGCCATGGCAGCCAAAAATGGAGCTCGGGAGTCCGTTTTCGCTGGCAGAGTGCTTGGGCCACCACAGGCGCCCCCGACACAAGTGACGTTGAGCTGGCCACGTCCACCCTGCCCACCCCACCCCCAAGGTCAAACACAACCCTGATGCAGCCCTCAATGAAGTTGAGTTTCACACCCCTGGCTTAGAGCAATCATTTGTTCTTTCAAAGAAGCTCCATTCTCAAAACAGGGCTAAAGATGTCAGCTCCATCTTATGTAGGATCAATCTGGAGGCCAGAAATGCAGCATGGATCCTTTCTTGACTAGAAGCCTCCATTGCATTGGTGTAATGGGATATGCAGCTGAAGGAGAGAACGGGGGGGGGGGGAATGTCAGTCATAGCATCGAAACTTCCCATGAAGGAGAAGGAGGCTGCACATCCCATAGAGGGGCCTCAGACAAGAGATTGAACAAAACTCAGTAGTGGGGAGGGAAAGGGTAGGCCCATTCTAAAATCTTCCAGGATATATCTGTGTATAGCTTCAGAAGAGAATATTTGTAGCTCAGGGTTGAACTGTGGGGTTCTCCTTGGTGCTCTCGGAGCTGAGTTGTTTTCTTGCAGGTGTTTCATTACCAAAGTAGGTAACTGCATCAGTGCATAGATGATGTTACCCAGTTTGGCAATGAAACATCTGCGAGAAAACAACAGGATTTCAAAACTCTAATCTCACCTAAGGCGTTCAAATTTCCCAGGAATAAACAAGCGTTGTTTGAATCTCAGATGATTTTTGGAGCAGGGGAAAGGGAGAGGATAACAAAGAGTTTAATGTATACACAGATTTGCAAACTATCCTTAACAAAATCTACATTGCAGCTTTTTAGACATGATAAAATGAGCTTGCTGTTAGCCCATTTAAAAATTCATCCGCTCTCAAAATGAAGAGAAAAGAGGATGCGTTTAGCTGGGACTTAACAGCTTTCAGATGAAAAATTCAAAAGGGAAATGGAAGAAAACACAGTCAGGATTTTGGTGTGAACACCCAACTCAACTCTAAACTAAACTACAGGTAATCCTATTCCAAGAGAAACCTTTGCTTTTTGGAGGGGAGGGGAGGGGGAGGTAAAAGATGTTGCAACCCAAATTTAGTCAAGAAGCAATGATATTTGTGTTCCTTTCCTGCCATGTTTAAGTCAAAATGAGCTCCCTTCACCTGTCAATTTGGAATAAGGGTAACATGATTGATTGGCTGACTGATTATGTGCAACTCCTAGGGACCATATAGATGTTCGCTATGATAATCTATCCCTAACCAAATCTTTCAGGTCTTCCAATGATACACCTATTGCCACTGTAATTGGATCTATTCAACTTGTAGTGCTCGTCCCCCTTTTCTCTTTTCTTCTACCTTTCCCAACATCAGAACTTTCTCTCGAGAGCTGGCTCTTCACATAATCTGTCCAAAGTGGGATAATTTGAACCTGGTCACATGAATTCGGGGTTGATTTGTTTGATGATCCATTGGTTTGTTTTCTGTTCCGAGTATCCTCGGGAGTCTTCTGCAGTTCAGACTTCAAAAGCGTCAATATCCTTATAGGAGAATATTTAGAGGATAATATTTGTAGCTCGAAATGAGGTTGAAATGAGGGGTTCTTGGTCCTCTCTGAATTTTGGTTATTTTCTTGCAGATATGTCATTACCCAAAGCCAAAAAAGGAACAAAAAAACCAGGACACCTGGCCTTTTTAGAGGAGAATATTTGTAGACCAAGGTAGAAATACGGGGTCCTGGGTGCTCTCTGAATTTGGTTGTTTTCTTGCAGACATTTCATTAGGAATTCTGGGAGTTTCATAGGAATTCTGGGAGTTAAAGTCCACAAGTCCTAAAAGGGCCATAGTTCTCCATCCCTGCACTATAATATAAAATATGAGCAAGCCCCACCCCCTGCTAGCACTGATGATGTTACCTAGCTTGGTTAATGAAACCTATCCTGCTTCTTCAAAGTCCAGCTTCAACTTCCATAGGATGTCATAGGGAATACCATGGCTGGCACGATTCCGATCCTTGCAGGTATAAACACAGCACGGCGTTGGAAGGCAACTTGATATCCATCTGGTTCAGTTCCAAGCCAGGAGAAATGCTCTGGAGACAAAATGGAGGCTGGAGGCTGATTGGAAAGAGGGTCCATTTACTGATGAAGCAAAAGCACGTGTTTGTAGTTCTGGTGCATCTCAAAATATTTCATTCTTCTAGGAGAGGGGTGGATGCTAACTTTCTACAGCAGCAATATCCAGGAGGTGCTTTACCTTCTAGGATGCTACAACCCCGAAGCTGATTGGTTATGCAAGACTGTAATCCAGTTTGGCTGGGAAAAATCATACCAGGGGAACAATAAACCACAAAGGATGAAACAGATTAAAGGATGAGGGAGTTCTTTGGATTCTTTGAAAGGATGCACACACCATATGCAACTCTAATGACATTGATCCACCTTGTTATTAAAAATGAAAAGCCTTGCCCTCACTAGCATTCAATAACTTCTATTCTAGACTTCATGGCAATAGTTAATGCATACAGGTATCCATATAAACCAGTGTTTCTCAACCCCAGCGACTTCAAGATGGGTGGACTTCAACTTCCAGAATTCCTCAGCCAGCCTGCTAAGTCCAGAAACACAAGTCTCAACAGATGATAACCATGGGGCATATTCAGATTGTTCAGACTGCAATCCAGATCTCCAGGATAATGGAAGTATGCTTTTACTGCCCTCAAAGGAACAGGTTAATTGGTGAACAAGCTCAGCTTTGGGATGGTTTTTAAGAAAGAAAAAGGACGAGTGAAATTGTAGAGGCAAATAACTTCAGTTCCACAGAAACTTTGCAAAAGAACTCTCTTGAAGTTGGTTTGGTTTTTAATTTGCATTATGGTTTTAAAAACCCTTTTTTTTATTCCCAGGGAGAGGGAACTGGGAAACCTGTGGACTTGACATCCTACAGAATAGACACTCCCTGAAAGTCATCAGGAAGTCCACATTGAAGTAATAGTTGGCTTCTTGAATTAAATTAAAAATATTGCATATGTTTAATGAAAAAAAAAAGATGTAAGGAAGTGGCTTCCAATTCTTCACCACAGTAAATAGTACAAGTATATATTTAACCTCTCTAAAGTTATATATTACTCTTTTTTCTATGATCTATCCTATCTAGTCATCAAAACCATAAATTCAAAAGTCATTTTTTTTCTATTTTTACATAAACAGTTCATAAGACACTTCCAGTCACCAATAAACATACATAGCATCTTTTAATACAAGAAGCCAGTTTAACTATTTCAGCAAAATCTGTTGAGTTCACCAATTATTCCTCCAACCTGGACTCCTTCCTAAAGTTTTCTTGGCAACATTTTCAGAAGTGGTTTGCCCTGGCCTTCTTCTTCCCAGAACTGAGAGAGAACAACTGGTCCAAAGTTATCCAGCTACTTTCATGCCTAAGGCAAGATTAGAACTCACATTCTCCAGCTGTCTAGCCTGGTGCTTTTAACCACCACTCCAAACTGGCTCTCAATTAATAAGCACTGCCAAATTGTTTTAATCCGGAGGTGGCACAGATTTTGTTTGTTTTTCCCCTGCCTTTATTATTTTAACAAATAACTCAGAGCAATGAACCAACAAACCCTGTTCCTAATTTTTCCACAGCAACCCTGTGAGGTGAGTTGGGCTGAGAGAGGGTGTGACTGGCTCAAGCTCACCCAGGTGACATTCAGGGCTAAGATGGGACTTAAATTCATGGTCTCCTGCTTTCCAGATTGGTGCCTTAACAACTAGACCAAACTGGCTTTCAGACACAACATTAAAATGAGTGTATTGCTATCAAAAGCCCAGATAAAAAGCCCAGTTCATAAATTTGCACTTCCTGTACTCACACAGGCAAAAGAAACATTGCCTTTTCATTTACAAATCTGGCATCCAGCCCTAACAATTGTGACATAAAGAGGGACATACAGGTGTTTTCATTTGCAGCTTGTCTTTAATCTAGAAGTGCCAATTTGCTTTTGCTTTAATTATATTTTCCTTGATAGATTGGTCCTGTCTTTATGAAATGCCTACATTGCCTACTGGAAGACTGGGGGGCAGGGGGAAGCAGTCAAAAGATCTGGCAGGCAATTTGGACCCATCTCTTCCCCTTAAGCTTCTCGGCTGCTCAGGATCCTCCAAATCTTCCTTTTGCCAGACAAAACAGTGTTTAAATTCCTCTCACTGCGCTTGGAATGGCAACACTCCACGACTAATACTTCCCTTCTGCCTGACAGATTCCTGCACAAGTGTCAAATGATGCAAATCATCACTCCAAAGTCACCAGAGTTGCAGGCTCCAGCATCTCTCCAAAGATGCCTGGAGAAGCATGAGCTTCTGCAATGCTAGAATGGCAAGCAAAAGTCTTTGGAAGTTGGCAGATACACACAGAGAGACTGAGTGGAGTGTTGACATCTGTTTCCGATCCTTCCCACTTTTATTCTTTCACAATCCTTTTGAGAAAGAGGCTCTCTACTCCTTCATCTTTGCTTCTTCCAGCAAATTTAAACATTTCAGATTAAAAAAAAAAAAGAGGTGAGTTGAACTACAGTCCTCATAGTCCTTGACTTATGACCGGTTACTGAGTGACTATTCAAAGTTATAATGGACCCCCCCAAAAGCTATTTATGGTCAATTTCAAAGTTCCAATTTCCTCCCCCCAGAAGTTCCATTCCTAAGCAAGGCGGTTATTAAGCAAGTTGCGCCCAATTCTATGGCCTCGTTTACCATGGTCATTAAGTGAATCCGTGCAGTTGTTAAGGGAATCATGCAGCTGTTAAAGGAATCCTGTTTCCTTATTGACTTTACTTGTCGGAGGCTGGCTGGGAAGGTCATAAATGACATTCCTGTGACTTTGTGACACTGCAACTGTCCATGCTGGTTGCCAAGAGCCCCACTTTTGATCATGTGACCCTGAGAATACTGCAACAGTCATAAATGCAAGGACTGGTTTAAAGTCATTTTTGTTTCAGTGCCGTTATAACTTTGAACGGTTGCTAAATAACTGGTTATAAGCTGAGACATCCATATCCTCTCTAAATTTTATCTTCATCAAAAAACTAAATGGTAGATCATATTATCTAACAAAATTCATGACTAGAAGAGAAATTCTCCCCATCAGCACTATAATCCCTACAGCATTCTGATTTTCTTCTTTGTGGAAATTGAAAGTACAGGGGGTAGTCTATACAGCCTCTGGATTCCAAAAGCAGGTGAAGCTTTTTTTTTGTCTTTAGCGTATGACATAAGAACTCATAATGGCCAACTTACTACCTTGACCAACTTGCTGGGGGACAACTCGCCATGGCTAACTCATCGTGGGACAATTCGCTGCAGGACAAGAGTTACACTAATATTAAAGAAATGGTGGAACAGAATCATTATTAAAGAAAGGATGCAAAAGGAAGGACAGAATGAAATGTGAATGACACAAAATTTAAATAAAAATGAATTGAAAAGTCTACAATGCTTTTTAACCACAGAGTAGTTCTGGCAGTTTAAGATTGACAGCACGCACGCTATCCACAGTACCCTATGGAGGAGGGGGGGAGCCAGCTTTGTACCAGCTGGTTAGCAACGTTCAGGGTATGTTGGGTCATCTGGGCTTACTTCTGTCAACCTTGCCTCGCATCCGGGAAAGTCCAGAGCCACCTCGTGCTTCTGCACGGAACACTGCTAGCTTTTCCCACTAGAGTGGGTACCTGTTTATCTACGTGCATTTTCACATTGGTTTGTTTTTTTGTTTGTTTATAAAATGTACTGGCTGGCCATCTTACCACATGCTTTCGAACTGCTAGATGGGCAGGAGCAAGGGACAAATGATGGGAACTTGCATTTTCACATGTATTTATTTATTGGCTGGCTATTTATTTATTTATTTACAAAATGTATTGGCTGCCCATCTAACTACATGCTTTCGAGCTGCTAGATGGGCAGGAGCTAGAGGCAAATGATGGGAGTTCACTCTGCTACACGGTGCCGTGGGCTCGAACCACCGGAGCGTCGACCATCTCTGGCCAATAAATCCAATGTTTTTAAACCGCTGTGCCACCAAAGGTGACGCTTTGAAAGATACTCATAAAACAGGGGTGTCAAACTGGCGGCCTGCGGGCCAGATGCATCACGCACAGGCCACACCCACCCCAGCTCCGCGAATGGGAAAAACATCACGAAATGTCACGTGACTGCAGTGTGACACCACGAGTTTCACACCTGTGTCATAAACAAACACAAGGTGGAATAAAACAATGCCAAACCACACTGAACCATCTTTATTAAAAAACAAAAAAAAAATCCATTCCAAGGAGCCAAAGAAATTCTTCCAGATTTCTGCCGATAACTTCCAAGCTCCGTTTTTATTAATTACATCAGAAACTTTTACAGGAACTCAAGCATTCGTACTATTTTTAATAAGGTTGATCCGACTCAAATGTTTTGTTCCGCTGGAAATGAAGATCAGACTCCTAATTTAGCTGCGGATAATTGCCCGACTGTAGGGTCAGCTCCCAAGAGGAATGGAGAGAGGCCTGTCTCAGAAGCCTATTTTTTAAAAGGAAAAACAGAGGCAACAATGCACAGCCCAGCTCTGTATAGCTTCAAGAGCACAAAGACAGGGACAAAAAGGAAGTAATTTTATTATTTAAAAAGGAGGAGATACAGGTTCAATTAATAACCTTTTTTCTCTCTCTCTTTTTTTTTTTGCAGCTGATCCAACCATCCTAACATGGTAAGATTTGCAGAAATGTGAGATTTTTTTCCTCAGAAACGCTCACTTTCATTTCTATTTTTCATTATCTAAAATCTTTTGACTATTGGCGTCTATGACTGGGTGTTGTAGAAACCATTGACATACATCAATCAGCCTTTTTTTTTTCTTTTAGCCTGTTCCTCCACTGCTCCCTAGAGTGCTACTTAATTCTAAGATTCCCATAATGACCAAGCCATTCGTTTTATTTAAAAAGAGTTTTATTCTTATGTGGTGTTTTGGCTAGACAGGCATGCCTCTGAAAGTCCATCAAAGTTCTCTACTTTTCAAGGTTGGGCCAACTGACCCCTTTTCTGACCCCTCAGGGAACATCTTCTAATCCCAGCTGGTGAAAATCAACAGCAAAGTGTGTCCATTTTAAGACTAGAAACACAATGAAATAGAGCACAAATCCTAAAAATAGAAAAGCTGTTTAAAGAACGAACAATCAAGAAAAAAAACCCAATCCTCAAAAAAAAATGTTGGTCTAAAAAAATGAAAGTTTCCTAAAATGAAATTAGTAAACACTTAGTTCTAACCAATTTTAATTAGAGAATTACAGTGTCCCACTTTCTAGCTTGGTGCTTTAACCACTCAACGAAACAGATAGAAAAATGGATGGATGGATGGATGGATGGATGGATGGACAGATGAGAAAGAAAGAAAGAAAGAAAGAAAGAAAGAAAGAAAGAAAGAAAGAAAGAAAGAAAGAAAGAAAGAAAGAAAGAAAAAAGGAAGGAAGGAAGGAAGGAATCTAATTGAGGAGGGGTAATTTCTATTGATCTAAACAATCTGTTGCATCTAATTCCTCCTAATAACCATCCAGATGTCCTTTTTTTCCATTTCAATCAATTGGTCCTTATCCAGCCCCTCTTGTATATGACACTTGTTGACAGTCAAATCACCCTTTACCCTTCTCTTTTGCAAGCATCTTTAGGCCCTCTACATGAGGCAAATTTCCGTGGCCCTTTTTTAGATGAGAAGACTAGTCTATATAAATACAAGTAGTCTTCTACTTACAATAATTCCTTTAGTGACCATGCAAAGTCACAATGGCACTGAAATAAGTGACTTATTACCAGTTCTTGCACTTAATTACTGTCAAAGGATCCCTACAGTCACATGATCAAAATTCAGACACTTGGCAACTGGCATTTATTTATTACAACTGCAGCATCCTAGGGTCACGAGATCAAGATTTGTGACCTTCCCAGCCAGCTTTTCGCAAGCAAAGTCAATTGGGGGGGGGGGGAGCACCAGTTTCATTTTCACAGCTGCAGTGAATTGCTTAATAACCACAACACACAAAAATCGTAAAATTGGACATGGCTCACTTAACAACCGCCTTGCTTAGGAACAGAAATTCTGGTCCCAATTGTGTTTGTAAGTCAAGAACCTTTCTCAGGTGTTTTCTATCCAATTCAGGATAATAATTCTCTGCTCATGTGACAAGTCATACTGTAACCTATAAAAGTCAATTGTTTCCTAGCCCTTAAAGGTACATCAGGATGTGAACATCCAAAGAGATGATGAGTCAAAATCTTGCAACAGCAAAATTCCCAGTTGCCAGAGCTAGAATTACAACTAAGCTAAATCTGTTGTATTTTCCCAGGCATTTAATCACAGTGTTTATTTCCATGACAATAAGCTTTCTGGGGTGCTGTCTGATTCTTTTTCTCCGTTTCCTTATTTGTGTTGCAGGATTGTGGCATATTGTTTGTAATCTTTTATCTTGTCTTACGGATTCTGTAGGTTAAAAAAACTGGCCCGAATTCTTCCAAAGAAACAAGCAAACAAACCATGAAAAGCTTGTTATGATGGGTAAATCATATCCTTTGTTTGCAATACACCATGCAGCTCTTTGGAAAGCAAAAGAACTATAGATGTTTCAAACCGAGAAACCAATTACGGAACAAAAAATATCAATCAGTTTGGAACAATGTGTTGATCAGAAGAAAGGAAAAATATGGTCCCATCTGAATAGTCAAGAATCTTTAATCTTTAAATATTAACCCTTCATCAATTCTGGAAGCATTTTCTTCTGGACAATATAGTTAGATCCCAAATTCGCATTAGACAAAAAAGCTACCCTATAGCAGGGAGATAAGTTCAAAAACAGTTAAGTTCAAAAGGATTCAGAGTTTTGTTTTGTTTTTAAAAAAGAATGATTCAAGAAACACTGCCCTCTTTAAACTGTTGCTGTCCTGGGATCATCCTGGCTTGATTCCAAGCAGTTCAAGGAAATCCAAACCAGTTTAAGAGAGGCAACAACTAGCAACTATACAGTCTGGACTGCAAGATACTGAACACTTGTCATCCTACAGGCAAGTCTCTCTCTCTCTCTCTCTCTCTCTCTCTCTCTCTCTCTCTCTCTCTCTCTCTCTGTGTGTGTGTGTGTCTGTCTGT